>JAJPUD010018459.1:0-25214 GCA_023553655.1 Myrmecobius fasciatus | reverse complement strand
CTCTCTCTCTCTCTCTCTCTCTCTCTCTCTCTCTCTCTCTCTCTCTCCCTCTCTAGATCAGGGACACATTCCAGAAAAAAAATAGGCTCACAGAGAGAGATTCAACCTGAATTTGAAATTGGTTTCAGAAAGTTCTATAAATGCGACCTCTACCATCATAGAGGAGGGTCAAAATTGATCTGGTTCTAGAAATATTTCTAGAACCAGGGAATGAGTATTCTTGGCAACATGAATTCCCTATCTTTATACCTAAGTGTTCTCTCTTTCTATGGACTGTATTTTTGAGAAAGTGTGCTCCAGATTTACAGGTAGAAATGTTTTGGTCCTTTTCTTACTATGCCATCTTAACAAGTTGCTTTAAATTATTTGTTATTCTTGGCTGATGGTTAATTGATGAAGACCTATAAACTGTAGTTTGGTAGCCCCACAATCCCATTCTTGAACCCAAAGTATTTATCAATTAGTCAATAAGCATTTATTTAATACCTGCTATGTGCTATGCAATATATATTAAAAACTGGAGTAACAAAAGAGGCAAAAGACAAAAGACATTCCCTGATTACTAGCTTATAATTTAATCCTCTCATAGAGGCATGCACCACAGTTGTTAATGAAAATAATAATGAAAGAAAGTTGAAGTCTAATTAGTTGTAATAATGTATGTTCTGGAAAAAAGACAATAAATCATATGTTCTTCCTTTTGGTAGAGATTTGAGGGACTATGGATGCAAATATTAAATATAATATTAGATGGTAACAGTATATATTTTCCTTCCATTTTTTCTGTTATGAACTAAATTTCAACATGTGTAGAGCATGAAATAGGAGGAAAGAAAGGTATGTTGAATATATGCGAAAATAAGTCACAAAGTATTATTTTTAAAATGTTATTTTATGTTACGTTATATTAATTATAAAAGGTTTACACAGATGTGTTCCAAATGTTTCCTTAACTGTAAAATGGGGATCATGATGTTTCATAGGTTTAATGTCAAGATGAAATGAGATAATATCTGTAAAAAGAGCCAATGCCTAATACATAGAAGATGCTATTTCCTTTCCCCTTTCTTATACTTTTTACCTCTTCTCTAGTTCTCTCCATTGTGGTGGCATGCAAATATTGACTTTTAAAGAAATAGATTATATATTTCATGGGAAGTTATGATCATTAAAAGGAAATTCAAGCACGCTTAATTCCAAGTTATATTTTAATAGATAATATTCACAGATTATATCATATGTAGTGTCAAGTGGTACTGTCATATAAAGTCAAACTAGCAAGGTTTAGAACCAAAAAAAGATCAAAAATAAAAGAAAAAGAAAATAGCAATAGGAAATAAATATAAATCTGTATTTACTTCTGAATAAATAAAGCTGCAGAAGGGACAATACAGTACTTTTCAGGGAAGAATCAATAAGACAGTGATATTTGCTATCATTATTTAAATATGAGATTGCTAGATTATTATTCATAAGACTCTTTATTTCTTTTTAGGAACTGATACCTGTGATATAAGTGAGCTTGAATCCAAACAGAATATAGTTGAGTCTTAATGCTTTAATACCAGACTTCCATTAGGCATAAATAAGTTTGAGAGATATAATTTGGAATTTTTCACACCATTTCACTTCTCTAACAATAAACCTCTATCATAACTACTAATCATTAAAACCCTAATACTATTTTATAAAATCATAATTAGAACAACTTGACACATTGCTAACTAACCTTTAACTGATTTTAATCACTGGTTTATCTGCCTTAGTTTTCTACAACCATGCATAAATTGAACTTACTCTGAATCCTTTACTTTGTAAACAGAACTTTCCTGGAACTTATCGAGGACTTTAGTATGCTTTAAGGTTTCAAAACAGCTTTTCATTAGAATTCTCTCTCTCTCTAAATCATGCACCTTCAGCAATCTCATATAGTTTTTGATCTTTCTCTAGACAAATGAATCTTTAGATTTTCTTTATTACAGCTTCTTTCTGAAAGAGAAGACACTGTAACAAAGAAAACCCTTTAAATATCCATACTTCTGCATCTTTTGTAAAGAAAGGGAGGGAAAAAATAAGAAAAATCACATTGATGCATGAAGCAGCATGTTTTTAATATAAATATCTTAATATTGAACTTTAATCAATTAGTGATTTTCTAAGGATTTAAATCAATTTACATTCATCATATCTATCCAATCACAAATTTGATTCTTTGACTAATAATTTCAAATAATTTAAAATCCCTAAATATTTTATGGGTTAACCTAATACACAAACTGATTTCTGTGAAAATGGCTTAATTTAATTGAAGTCTATCTATATCAATACTTACCTTTGAAAACACATTTAAGCAGCATATGCCAAGCAATAAATATTTATTAATGACTTACTAAATTTCAGACATTATACTAAGGGCTGAGAATACAAACAAAAAAATGGTAGTAATAGTTCTCAAAAGACAACATAATGGAGGAACACATAAAAGAAAGTTGGAAAAGTTTGGAAGAGATACCAGTGGGAGTAGACGATCAGAGAGGAAGAATGTTACAGGATGAGAAGGTCCAGGTGCTAAGGAAAGTTCTATGGTGAGAAAGCAGCTGAATTAATAATATCCTTTTTAGTGAGAAGACAGATGAGGCAAGATGGTAAAGTCCAGAGAGAAAAAGCCAAGATGGAAGAAGAATGCTGGAAGACCTACTTGGTCTCTTGCCCCAAATAGAAACCATAAAAGAAATTCATCATTGGCAGAAGAAGCTACAAGGGAGAGGTTTCAGTCTAAGGGAAGTCCCAAAATCAGAAAGCATGTGAGGTATGGTGGTAAAGCCTGGGGAATTTTTTAAAACATGAAATAGAATAAAAATGAAATTAAATGGTGAAATTTTTAAAGACACTAAGGAACTGATGATAGTCTTTGAGGGAAATGGATATATAAGGCAATATGATATATAAATAATACAAAATTGGGAATAAAAATAAAATTGTTTTAGTACATCTATATCAACTTGAAGGAAGGTATGTAGGACAGGTTTATGTCCTTGGAGCTGAGTTGTTTAAGCCTGCTATCAGTTAATTGAATGAATTTAATAATTTAATTTAATATTCATATTTCACAAAATTGCAAATTGAACAGAGCTAGAAGGGATAGTTAATAAGCTGGATGAAAATCAACTTCAAAAAGTTCTTGGCAGGCTTGAACCACTGGGTCAGATCTATTAAGGCACAATTTAATAGATATAAATGTAAAGTTTTATATTTGTATTGAAATAGCTTTTCATGTACAAGTTGGGGGAGGGAATGGGTAGACATGAGTTTGTCTAGGAAAAAAAACATGAATGTTTCAGGGTCTGGAGGCAGAAATCAAAAGTGTCAAAAGGTTGTAAAAAAAAAGTTAATACTACAGTAGTCCAGATTAAGATGGTTTAGCATCCAGGAAAGAAGATGATAATTTCCTTACACCTTTGTCTACCCTTGTCAGTCGACATTTAAAATATAATTTTTATATTCTGAATACTGTTTTAGGAGAGATATAGACATGTATCCGAATCATGTTCAGAAGAAAGAATTGGATAGTGAGAGAAGTAGAGATCATAACATAAAAAGATTATTTAAAGGAACTTGGGGATATTAGGTGGAAAGAACAAAAGACTTAGAGTGGGAAAAGCAGGAGCCTTTAGGTATTTGAAGTATCATCATGGAAGAAGCAATTACAATCATCCTGCTTGGCCACAGAGGATAAAAACAGAAACAATCGATATAAATAATACCTCAGTTTATAGGCTCAATATATAGAAATACATTTAAAACTTTAAAAAATTGTACACATGTGGAATGGACTGAGTCAGCAGTGTCACACCTCAGTGAATTTTAGCAGGATGGATTATGTGGAGGTTATTTTCAGTCTTGTGTAAGTTGGACTAGATGATTTGTAAAGTCCTTTTCACCTCTGGAATTATTAAAATAATGTAGAAGATGAATCTTAGCTCATAAGTTCCCTTCAAACTAACATTACTATAAATATTTATGGTCTTACTCTAAGTCAGTCCTTATAGACTTATCTAGTGAGACAACTCTTGTAGAGGAGGGAAGAGCAATTTCATAAACTGCCAACTGTCACACAAAGCAAAATCAAGTCAACCAAGTTGAAATAATAAGATACCCCGATGGAGATAAAGAAGGCAGTATGTTTCTGGAAAATCAAATTACCACCACTACCTTGATTACCATTTCCCATCAGATCCAGATGAAAACAGCCCAGAACCTTAAGCCCAAGAACTTTGAAAATAACAGTGACCCCATTAAGCTACTAGATTAACCCGACATCCCCTCAGCAAGTAATTAAAGGACAATCTTTGTGAAGAAATGACCAATCTTTCTTCTTACAAACCAGCAATAATGACTAGCCAACTTTCATCAATAGTTAGGTTCAAGAATTCTGAAAACTGCAGTATGTAAAGGATCATATGTCCTGCTTTTACCCCAGCACTCATATCTCAAAGATTGAGCCATCCCACTATATGGGACAAGCACAGCACAGCTGAGAAAAAGGTCTATTCTCCTTAAGGGAGAGAGGACATTTCAGGAAAGTCGGAAATTTTTATCCTGAGGAAAACAATTCATGTCTCTGAATCCAATACCCTTGGGAATAAATACTACTCCCCAGGTACTCTCCACAAAGATAGTCCTGAGAAAGAAAATTTGTCAAAATTAATCATCCAAGGATATAAAGAACTTAAGTGACTTGATCAAAGTCATTGAGTTAGTGAATTGGCAAAGCTAGGGATAGAAACCAATTACTTTGAATCAAAATCAAGGAAACTTTCTATCATACATCACTGTTCTAAAAAGAAAGAGAAGCTGCCTTAAAAGACTCATATGCATTCCAAGAAAAATTATCAACCAACTTGAATTTTTAAAAGACTTGCATAAAATATGATCACATGGGCAAGTATATGAGGATGAATAGAAAATAATTATTCTTTTTTTTAATCCTCAGAGTGACTGGAGGCATGTAATGAATGGCAAAAATTGAGAAGTAGTTATGATTATTTATATTAGGCAAGAAAAGAAAAGCCAATACATATTGGACCTGGGAATAGATTAATAGGACCTAATTAACGCATGATTGGGAGAATGGACTGCTCAACTCTTGATTCATCTTGCCTGAGGAGGAGAGGAAAAAAATGAATAGAAGGTAATAGGTAATCAAAATAAGTAGGAAGTCAGATGTCATCTATCTCTCCTCAGTGAACATCATAGAATAATGACAGAACTGATAATATGAAAGAATGATTGAATACAATGTCAGCATTTTTTGTTAATTAATGCTTTGTTTCATTTAAGAATATGAGAGAACTGCTCATGTTAGCAAGCAGTTCAGAGTAACTGATAATTGGTTAAGGAGATGAAATAATTCACTTAATCAATCCACTTGAATGGATGGAAAATGATGTGCTGGCTTTTGCAAACCAGATGATTTGACACATAGAGTTCAGTGATAACATTATCCATCAATGAAAAGTAAGTGGAGTACACCTTTATAACCTGAAGCAGTTACTGACATAAAGAGCTGATATACAAGATAAATGTGATACCTATCAAAGCAAAAAAAAAGACATTACAGAAAAAATTATAAAGTGATCTTTAAAGAAATTAAAAAAAAAAACTTAAATACTATGAGAAATAATAAGTGTTTATGGCTAGGCTGTGTCAAAATAATAAAAATGATCGTTCTATCAAATTAATTTATACTTTTACTGCTATAAGAGTCAAATTATCAAAGGAATGCTTTCTGGAACTTGATAAAAATTTTCAAAATCATTTGGCAAAGCAAAAAATCAAGAATATTAATAGAAATAATTAAAAGAAATAGGAATAAAGAGAAAATATCAAGTCTAGATCTCAAAATATATTCTAAAACAAAAGTCATGAAAACCATATACTATTGGCTAAAGAATAATGATGATCAATAGAAAAGACTAGATAAAAAATATTTAGAAATAATTGGAATAAATAAGTCAGCATTTGATATAATGCAAAATGTTAAAAATAATTTTAAAAATCCCTGTTCGATAAAAACTATTAAGAAAAGAGAAAAAGTAATTTGACATTAAGTTTAGACCAAATTCTTATGCCATTTTCTATATGCATTCTAAATGCATATGCACTCTTTTTTTTTTTTTTGCTGAGGCAATTGGGGTTCAGTGACTTGCCCAAGGTCACACAGGTAAGACATGTTAAGTGTCTCAAATCAGATTTGAACTCAGGTCTTCTTGACTTCAGGGCTGGTGCTCTATCTATCAGGGATGGTGCTCTATCCACAAATGCACTCTTAAATAGAGGAGAAAAAATGATTTTATAAGTATGGTTTAGGATACACACACACACACACACACACACATATATATATTTATTTTATTTAAACTTTTTATTTTCACAATATATACATGGATAATTTTCAACATTCACCCTTACAAAGTACTGTGTTCTAATGTTTTCCCTATCTTTCCCCCACCAGCTATGCTCATTGGCAAGTGACCCACTATATGTTAAACAAGTGCAATTCCTCTTTTTATATTTGCACATATATTTTGCTGCACAAGAAAAAATCAGGTCAAAAAGGGAAAAAAAGAGAAAGAAAACAAAATGGAAGCAAACAGCAACAAAAAGTGTGAAATTCTATGTTGTGTTCTACATTCAGTTCACACTATGCTCTCTCTGGTGCATATGAATTTCTTCATCACAATACCATTGGAACTGGTCTAAATCATCTCACTGTTGATGAGAGATATGTACATCAGAATTTATCATTGTATAAGATCGCTATTGTTATGTATAAGGATCTGTTTGTGCTCATTTCACTTAGCATTAGTTCATGTAAGTCTCTCCAGGCCTCTTTAAAATCATCCTACTGATCATTTCTTATGTACCAATAATATTCCATGACATTAATATACCATAACTTGTTTGCCCATTCTCCAACTGATGGGCATCCACTCAGTCTCCAGTTTCTTGCCCCTTCCAAAAGGACTGCCACAAACCTTTTTGCCCATGTGGGTCCCTTTCCCTTCTTTAAGATCTCTTTGTTATAAGAAACAACCAGCAGGATGATTTCAGAGAATCCTGGAGAGATTTTCATGAACTGATGCTGAGCAAAATGAGCAGAATCAGGAGATCATTATGCACCGCAAAAACAAGCGTATATGATGATCAATTCTGATGGACATGGCTCTCTTCAACAATGAAATGTTTCAAACCAATTCCAATTGTTCAATAAAGAAGGCCATATACACCCAGAGAGAGGTATATGAAATGTGGACCACAATATAATATTTTCATGCTCTCTATTGATCTTTGCTTGCATTGTGTTTGCTTTCTCAGATTTTTTTTCTTGTGTATCTGACTTTTCATGCACAGCAAGATAAGTGTGGAAATATGTATACAGATATATTCGATTTGTCAAGTATTTTAACATAATTAACATGTAGTGGACTTCCTGCTAGGGGAGGGGTGGAGACTAGGGGGGAAAATTTGTAGTGGAAAGCTTTGCAAGGGTCAGTGTTGAAGAATTACCCATGCATATGTTTTGCAAATGAAAAGCTTTAAATAAAAAAAAAAATTAATGATCTCTTTGGAATATAAGCCCAGTAGAAACACTGCTGGATTAAAGGGTATGCATAGTTTGATAGTCCTTTCAGCATAGTTTCAAATTACTCTTCAGAATAGTTGGATCATTTCACAACTCCACCAACAATGTATTAGTGTCCCAGTTTTCCCACATCCCCTCCAAAATTCATCATTATCTTTTCCTATTATTATAGCCAATCTGAGAGGTATGTAGTGGTACTTCAGAGTTGTCTTAATTTGCATGTCTTTGATCAATAATAATTTAGATCACCTTTTTATATGACTAGAAATGGTTTTAATTTCTTCATCTGAAAATTGCCATTTCATATCCTTTGACCATTTATTAATTGGAGAATGGCTTGAATTCTTATGTATTTGAATCAAATCTCTATATTTTTTTGAAGTGATGCCTTTATCATAACTTTTGAATACAAAAAATATATCTCCCAGTTTATTTCTTTCTTTGTGATTTTGTCTGCATTGATTTGACTTTAACAAAAACTTTTAAACTTAATATAAACAAATTTATCCATTTTGCATTCAATAATTCAAATTTTCTTTGGCCACAAATTCCTTCCTTCTCCACAGATCTGAGAGGTAAATGATCTTTTGTTCTTCACTCTTTAAGTATAAATCATGCAGCTATTTCAAACTTATCTTGGTATAGAGTGTTGAGTGGGTCAATGCCTAGTTTCAGCCATACTAATTTAAATAGAATTTCTACTTGTAACACCTACTACTGGATTTTGTTGGTAATATATAAAAATACTGATGATTTATGTGGATTTATTTTGTATCCTGCAACTTTGCTAAAGTTGTGAATTGTTTCTAGTAGGTTTTTAGTTGTTCTCTGTGACTCTCTAAGTATACCATTATATCATCAGCAAAGAGTGATAATTTGATTTCATCCTTACTTATTCTACTTGCTTTAATTTATTTTTCTTCCCTTATTGCCAAAGCTTACATTTCAAATACAATATTGAATAGTAATGGTGATAGTGGGCAACCTTGTTTCACCCCTGGTCTTACTGGGAATGGTTCTAGTTTGTCCACATTACATATAATGCTTGCTGGTGCTTTTAAATAGATACTATTTATCATTTTAGGAAAAAACTCCATTTATTCCTGTACTCTCTAGAGGTTTTAATAAGAATCAATGTTGGATTTTGTCAAGTGCTTTTTCTGCATCTATTGAGATAATTATATAATTTTTGCTCATTTACTTATTGATATAGTCAATTATGCTAATAGTTTTCATAATATTGAACCAGCCCTGCATTGCTGGTATAAATTCTACTTGGTCATGGTGTATTATCCTGGGGACAACTTCCTATAATCACTTTGCTCATATTTTATTTTAATATTTTTGCATCAATATTCATTAGGGAAATTTGTCTATAATTTTCTTTTTCTGTTTTGATTCTACCTGGTTTAGGTATCAGCAATATATCTGTGTCATAAAAAGAAGTTAGTAGAATTCCTTCTTTCCCTATTTTTCCAAAGAATTTGCATAATGTTGGAATTAAATGTTCTTTAAATTTTTGGTAATATTCACATGTAAATCCATCACACACTGAAGATTTTTTCTTAGGGAGTTGATTGATAGCTTTTTCTAAAATGCAATTATTTAAATAATCTGTTTCCTCCCTGTTAGTTAGGGCAATCTATATTTTTTAAATATTCATCCATTTCACTTATATTATTATATATATTAGCATACAATTGGGCAAAATAGTTGCTAGATATTGCTCCAATATTCTCTTCATTGTTGGAAAGTTCATCTTTTCATTTTTGTTAATGACAATTTGATTTTTTTTTCTTTCCCTTTTCTGATCAAATTAACTAAAGGCTTATCTATTTTGTTGTTTTTTATAGACAAATTAGGTTTTTTATTAGTTCAACAATTTTTTAACATTCATTTTTATTAATATCTCCTTTTATTTTCAGAATTCCAAATTTAGTATTTATTTGGGAGTTTTTTATTTATCCTTTCCCTAGATTTTTTAGTTGTAAGGCCAATTCATTGATATTCTCTTTTTCTATTTTATGCAAGTAAGCATCTAGAAATTTTCCCTAAGAACTGCTTTGGCTGCATCCCATAAATTTTGGTATGTTGGCTCATTATTGTCATTCTCTTGGATGAAATTATAGATTGTATCTATGATTTATTGTTTCACCCACTCATTCTTTAGAATCAGATTATTTAGTTTCCAATTAATTTTTGATGTATTTTCCCTGGCTTTTTATTACATGTGATTCTTATTGCATCATGATATGAAAAAAGATGCATTTATTATTTCTGCCTTTCTGCATTTGATTTTGATGTTTTTATACCCTAATACATGGTCAATTTTTGTAGAAGTTCTATGAGCTACCAAGAAAAATGTATATTCCTATCTGTCTTGATGTGATTTTCTTCAAAGATCTAACATGCCTAACTTTTCTAACATTCTGTTTAGTTCCTT
Organism: Myrmecobius fasciatus; assembly: GCA_023553655.1. Lineage (NCBI taxonomy): Eukaryota > Metazoa > Chordata > Mammalia > Dasyuromorphia > Myrmecobiidae > Myrmecobius > Myrmecobius fasciatus. The sequence goes on along the minus strand of JAJPUD010018459.1, from coordinate 15,126 downwards.
AACTTCTTTCTTATTTATTTTGTGGTTGATTTATCTCCTGCAAAGTCCCCATTTCCTTTCCCCATTTTTCTTCTAACTCTCTTTTAATATTGTTTTGAATTCTCCCAAGGGATCTTTGTGATATAGGGACAAACTCATAACACTCTGTGTAGTTGCATCTGGAAATCATCTGCTTTTAGTGGATTTAAGGTTTGAAATTTGCTCTTCTCATTCTTCCAAAAAACTATCTATAGTCCGAATTCTTTTTGCTTTTTGCTCATTTTTAAAAGGTTGAACTCTGCTTTTAAGGTAAAGAAGAGATTGTCCTAGTTTCATATACAGGGGAAGTGTCTGTGCTGGGTCAGTTCTGACTAACTTCTGATTCTGGGTGAGTTTGGCCAAGGTCCCAAGTTATTCTAGGGTTCAAGGGTTCACTATTTGTCTTTTGTATTTGTGTTGGATGTCTTAGAGCCAATTTGCTTATGTACTGGCTTGCAGCCAGGATAGAGTAGCCAACAGACTTGTATATTCCTCCTAGTAAATTCCCACGTGCATGGGTGCTTGCCTGCACCCAGCTTCCTCCCTCCATGTCCATTTCCAAAGTTCTGCCAAAATATCTTCTCCTGGAAATTTGTTACACTTCAAATATTTATTAGCTCTGTCACTCCACAACCAGTTCAGATGCTTGATTTGGTGTTAATCTGAGGGACATCAGGGAGAACTCAGAGAAAGATATGTCTCCTCTCTACCATCTTGGCTCTGACCCTTAGGTGATATATTATTTTTTATATTTTGAAGCTTTTAATTTTCAAAATATATAAAAAGATAATTTTTCCACCATTGACCCTTGAAAAATCTTGTGTTGCTATTTCCCTCCCTTTCCCCCATCCCCTCTCCTAGATGACAATCTAATCTAATATATGTAAGCATGATGAAAATATATGTATATCCAATATAGGCAAAATCATTTATACAATTATCTTACTAAACAAGTAGAATCAGATCAAAATAGGAAAAATGAGAAAGAAAATAAAGTTCAAGCAAAAAACAACAAAAGAAGTGAAAATGCTATGCTGTCATTCATACTGAGTTCCCACAGTCCTCTCTCTGGGTGTAGATGGCTCTCATCATCATAAGATCATTGGAAATCCCCTGAATCATCTCATTGTTGGAAAGAACCACATCCCTCAGAATTGATCATTGTATAATCTTGCCATTGCCATGTATTATGAAATCCTGGTTCTGCTCTTTTCATTTAGCATCAGTTCATGAAACTCTAGGAGATATATTCTTTACCAAATAATAGAATCAATTACTAATGATAAATATATAACTGGAAAAAAATCTGCACAGACAAATGTATGCACCTAAGATAAGAAAGGAGTTGACTGGAAGGGGACAAGGGAAAATAAAACTAGAATGTAACTTATATGATGATAGTTTCATATATGTCTATATCAAAAATGGTACCCATAAGATCTTCAGAGTATTTGGAACAACATGAAAAATGCACCAAATCCCTATTAATGAGAGAAACAAAAATCAAATCAACCCTGGGAATTCCTTTCACACACAAAATTGATAAAAATGATAAAAATTTACATAGTTGGAAAAGTTAGGAAATGTTAGGAAAACTAATACATTATTGGCGAAAGTTTGAAATTATAAGATCATTTTGGAAAGCAATCTGCAATTATGCTAATAAGGTAAAAAAATTCATACTTTTTCAACCAAAGACTTAATATTCATCAATACATCCAAAGTTATTGATCATAAGACACTTTCCATGTATCTATATACATACACACATGTGTGTGTTCTTGTTACTAATTGTCCTTTGTTCTTTTTTTTTTTTTTTTTTGTTTGGTTTTTGGTGAGGCAATTGGGGTTAAGTGATTGCCCAAGGTCACACAGCTAGGAAGTATCTGAGACCAGATTTGAACTCAGGTCCTCCTGACTTCAGGGCTGGTGCTCTAACCACTGCACCACCTAGCTGCCCCTAGTTGTCTTTTGTTCTTGAAGAGGATCATGACATCAAAGATCTGATACCATGACATGAAAATGAATTTGACTTAAATGAGGGAGGCCTGTGCAAAATCACCAGCACTACTTTCTCCTCCTTCTGTGTCCAGTGGCAAGATAAAGATCAGCATAATTGGAAATGTCCTTGCATGCAGTGGGAGACTTGCCTTTTTTTTAATCTAAGATCTTCAACAGTTCTCAGTATGACCAAAACAACACCCATTCAATGATTAGGGATAGGTTAGAAACAAGATAGAAAATGCCTTCTTTTACCTTTTCTTTTTTTTCTCTTTTCTTTTCTTTTCTTTCTTTTTTTTCTTTTTCCTTTCCCCTGTCCATATAGGATATTATACCTGTGGGTTCTCTGCCCAAAACAATGTAAATTTTGTTCACTGAAAATTCACAAGGTATCTTGCGGCTAGTAGATTAGGATCATGTTTTAAACCCAAATCAATCAGACTCTAATTTAAAGAAAAATAATAGATCATTGTTTAGACCATGACTGGCTCATAGAGAATGTAAAAAGAAATTTTTTTGAACAAATATTTAGGGTCTTTCCCTGTCAGGGAAACATACAGAGACACAGAGACACAAACACACATACACACACATTTTTGTGATAGCTTAGAATTGGAAATAAGGTGGGCAATTCATTAATTAGAGAAGGGCTGAATAAATTCTGGTATATGAATGTAATGAAATATTACTCTGATATAAAAATGCATGTTTGTGGTGCATACAGAGAAGCATTGAAAGATCTACATGAATTAAGGCAGAAGTAGAGCAAAGAAAAAACATACTTAGTAACACAACTTTGTGGGGGTGAAGTTTGCATGTTTTCAGACTTTTTCAATATAATAATAAATTGTGATTTTTTTTTCCTCTCTAAAGATATTCTTTGTTATATGGGATGACTCTCTGGGAGATAAATGAGGGATAGCTACTTGGAATACCTATAGTAATTGAGAAACAGAAAATATCAATTTAAAATATTTTAAAGAAAAACCATGTGAGACTTTAATTAATGTTTAATGTATTTATTTTGGTACTCCAAAACTGTACAAATAAAATAATACTTCATATTTCCTCTACCATTTCAGAACTACTCCATGGGACATCCACCCAAACATAGTAAAGACATTATCTTGACATTATATGGATACCGGTGGGAGCAATTGTGTATTCCATCTATTATTCCTCCTTCTTTCTACATTACAAGTGTAATTAGTTTTTCAATTATATGTTTCCCTGATTAAATTATTTATACCACTTCTGTAAAATTTTTTGTATTAATATGTCATAATTTACTCTTGCCATGTGCTTCTCCATTTTCCTGTAGGTAACAAACCAATTTAATTTTTTTGAGACAATTTGCATGACTTGCAAACATCATTACAGTACAATCTTGGTGTTAAAAATGGCCCTTTATCTCAAGGGAAAAAACACGATCATTTAAAACCTGAATTTTCTGAGCATAATCCCTAACAACAGTGGTACAAAACATTAATAGAGAAGATTGATTACATGGGGACAAAGAATAACAGTGTAATTGGAGCTGCACAAAGAAGGTTAATGTCAAAGGGGTAAAAACATGAATTTTTGATGTTTTTTTTTTCCTTTTATCCACTTGATAATCATTGCTATATATTAAAGTGAATCTCTCCTAAACAACAATCTCCCAATGGGCTTCTTGATACTATTTTTTAACATTCTTCTCTGACTTCTACCCTCATCAGAAGTATTGAAACTAAGAAGCTAAATTCAATTCTCTTTCATATCTAATCAAATTCTGACTATACACACCAGACTTCAACCAATGGTCCTAAATATTGACACTAAGAATTCTTTTCCTATGTTTATATATTTCAGCCCCCTTAGAATGTTATGTCAAAAATGTCAGTTCTTGTGGCTTTAAGGTGGAGTTAATGTTGGATTAAGCATGGTGCATACAAAATATATCTACATCAATAGATATAGATACATAATAGATATATAGATATATAAATATGAATATAAGCTTATACTAATATGGAAAACAACATATTTATTAATTAGAATACTTTATGTTCTAAAAGGAAAGCATATTACATAGTTTTCAGTAAATCGGAATATCTTATTTCAAACAAATAATTAAAGAGTTGAACAAGTTTTTAATTTGATATCAATTTATAGTTTTCTTTTTTTCCCTAAATAGTATTTTAGTTTGACAAATGAACAAAAAGATCCTTTCCAACATTTTTGTAAGATTTTGTGTTCTAATTTTTCTCCCTCTCTTACCTGCCCTCTCCCCGACAGTAAACAATCTGATATGTGTCATACATGTTAATTTTAACGATATTTCCACATTTGTTATGCTGTACAAGAATAATCGGCCTGCTCATCATTTCTGGTAGAAAAATAATATTCGATTACATTCAAATACTATAATTTATTCAGCCATTTGGGCACTCACTTAATTTCTAATTGCTTCCCACTACAAAATGAGTTACTACAAGCATTTTTGCACATATGGGTCTTTTCCCCTCTTTTATGACCTCTCTGGGAAACAGACCCCAGTAGTGAGATTGCTGAATCAATGGGTATACATAATTTTATATCACTTTGGGCATAGTTCCAAATTGTCCTCCAGAATAGTTGGGTCAGCTCAGAACTCACCAATAATGCATTGTTTTTTCACATACCCTTCAACATTTGTCATTATCCTTCATGTCATCTTAGTCAATCTGAGACATGTGAAGTAGTACCTCAGAGTTGTTAATTTGAATTTATTTAACCAATAATGGTTTAGAGCATTTTATCTGAAAATTATTTATTCATATCCTTTAACCCTTTAAAACTATTCAAAAACAATATTATTTTATTCTTATAAATTTGACTCTATTCTCTCTGTTTTTTAGAAATGAAGTCTTTAGCAGAAACACTGGTTCTAGAAATTGTTTCCTTGATTTATGCTTTCCTTCTAATCTTGACTGCATTGGTTTTGTTTGGGAAAAATCTTTTTTAATTTAATGTAGTCAAAATTATCTATTTTGCATTTAATAATTTTCATTAGCTCTTCTTTGGCCATAAATTCACTCCTCCACAAATCTAAGCAGAAGATTATACCTTGCTCTACTAATTTGCTTATAGCATCACTCTTTATGTCTAAATCATAAATCCATTTGGATTTGATCTTGGCATAGGGTATGAAATGCTGGTCAATTTTTGACTTCTGTCATTATGTTTTCCAATTTTCCCAGCAATTTTTATCAAAAAATGTGTTCTTATTCCAGAAGCTGGAGTTTTTGGTTTTATCAGACAGTAGATTGTTGTTGACTATTTTGTGTTCTCTTCCTAACCTATTCCAATGATTCATTATTCTATTTCTTAGCCAGTAGAAAATGGTTTTGATGGCTGATGCTTTATAATATAGTTTTACATCTGGTATTTGAAAGTTTTTCCATTAATCTCCTTGATATTCTTGACCTTTTGTTCTTCAAGTTGAATTTTGTTATTATTTTTTGAACTCTAAAATAATTTTTTGGTTGTTTGATTGGTATGATACTGAATAAGTAGGTTAATTTACATAGAATTGTCATTTTTATTATATTAACTTAGCCTAATAAGTAAATTAGTTTATGTAAAATTGACATTTTTATCAACCTAATGATGAGCAATTGATATTTTCCTGATTGTTTAGAACTAACTTTATTTGTGTTAAAAATGTTTGTACTCTAGATTTGAGGAGAGTGATTTTTCATGGGTAACAGAGGAAAATTGTTAAGATCAAATGAATTAAAATTCTAAAAAGGATGTTTGTTTAGGAAATATGTGAAATATTTAACAATAAAATCTGGAAATACAAAGCAAGATTCCTTCCAGCCTATAGATTCTATAATTTTGTAAAAGAAAACAACAACAACAACAACCACAACAACAACAACAAAAAAAACCCAACTTTGATTATTTCATATATTTCAACTGCTTGAAAACTGCTAATGGGTAAATAATTTGTGCACTTTCTTTTCTGGTTACACACACACACACACACACACACATATATGACAACAGACATATCTGATGACAGACAGCTTTGGAGTCATCAGTGGCAATCCTCAAAACACGTACATATATGTATATGCATACATATGTATATATATGTATCTTTATATATGAAGAGATATAGGCATGACCAGTAATCAATATTTGATTAATAAATAAATAAATTACATTCCCTTATTACTTCCATGAAGTAAAAATCAATTTAAAGGAAGTTTTCATTTGTTTGTTTTTCTTTTTGTTTTTTAACTCTACTTCAAGTTCAAATAGTAAGTATTATGTTGTATCCAATAACTTTTTAAATTAGTAAAATCCATAAAAGATAACAGTTTAATATTGGGTAATCTTTCATATATCTACTGCATTATATCATATTTTAAGAAAATCAATTTGCTAAATAACAAATAAATTTCCAAATAGCAGCCACATTAAAATTTAACTTTATTTTCTAGTGGTTTCACTTGTCCATGACTAGTGATCCTTTGTGCTAAAGGATATGATTTTAAGCCTGTGAAAGTTCATATGTTTTTACAATACTGAATTTCAACACTATTAGTTTTCCATTCAACAGTAATGAACCTAGTGACTGAAGAATAGTCAGTGACTAGATGAACTGGTTGAAGTACAGCACAGTTATACACAGCTGTATTTCAGTAATGACAAAGAACAGCCTAGTATCCTCACAGTTTAGGAAGCTAAGTCAATAGTTCTTTACATGGTGTTTTTTTTCCTTCCTTATCTAACATTTCATGACACAATTTGCAACTATGACTAAAGAATTTTAACTGAAAATTGATCAATAATTACAAAATTTCTCCTCATAAATTAAGTAGGTAGGGACAAGAAACATAATTTTAAAATTATGTAAAGAGTAATGGAGGGAGAGGAAAATCCACAGCAAAAAAAATCACAATATATGGATTAACAATAAACATATTCTAATGGGCTGTTCCTCAGTAAAGTTGTCCCTTCATGATTATTGTGTTTTAGCTGATAATTCAAAAATAAGAAAAAAAATAACCACAAATAACTAGACTTTGATATCTGAAGAAATTCTTCTAAAGATATGCATAATTATTTCCTAGGCCCTCTTTTGTCAAAGAAGAACATTGACCTACACAATAAAATTTCAAAAGAAATAATATTGTCATTGTTCACTGAACAATCAAAAATATGTAGATGAAGACAATGGAATAAATGCCATCCCTTTGTAAATCTTCTTGTAAATGGAGCAAAAGGTGCCTTCTTCTATAAAAAAAAGTAAAAATGAAGGCAAAGAACAAATTGTCCATCCTGAAAGCAGCTAGCACAATAAAAACTGTAAAAGCTCCAGCTGGCACTCACACTACCACCAACTAGCCAACACTTCCCATGGGAAAAGTGATATATAATTTTATGTGAGAAAGCCAACAAAATGGATATTTGTAAATAAATGTTGGTTTGACAAGAAGTTAAACAAAACACACTTTTACTCATAGCTATACGCTTAAGCATAATGAAGCAAACAAAAATTTTACTTTAAGAAAGTCAGGGAAAGAGAATGAACCTGCATCAGAACAACACTGAACCAGATAGCACAGATTAGTCCTTTGCTACTTTTAAAGAGAATTAAAATAAAAAATACCCCTAAGAGAATTTTTTTTAAAGTTGAAATGATAATTTAGTAATTTTATCATACTACTAACAACCAGAAAGCTAGTCCTGCCAGTTGTTTTATTCCTTTTTTTAGAATTTTATTTTCAAAAATATATGAAGTTTTCAGCATTCACCCTTGCAAAGTCTTGTTTCAATTTTTTCTCCCTTCTTTCCCCCAACCCTTAAACAGCAAGTAATCCAATATATGCTAAACATGTGCACTTCTTCAATACATAATTTCCACAATTTTCATACTGCGCAAGAAAAATCATATCAAAAAAGAATAAAATGAGAAAGAAAACAAACAAACTAAAAAACAAGCAAGCAACAACAAAAATGGTGAAAAATACTATGTTGTGATCCACATTATGTCCCCACAATCCTCTTTCCAATTGCGGATGGCTTTCTCCATCAAAAGCCTATGGGAATTAGCATGAAACATTTCATTTTTGATAAGTCACTTCCATCAGAATTGAACATTGCATAATCTTGTTGTTGTTGTAGAACTCTTGGTTCTAATCACTTCACTTAGCATCAGTTTATGTAAATTTCTCCAGATCTTTCGGAAATCAGGAATTGTTTCTTATAAAACAACGATATTCTATAACATTCATATACCATAACCTATTCAGTCATTCTCCAACTGATGGATATCTACTCAGTTTTCTGTTCCTTGCCATCAGAAACAGAGCTGCTACAAACATTTTTGCACATGTGAGTCCTTTACTCTTTTTGTTAATTTCTTTGGCATACAGGCCATTAGAGACACTACTGGATAAAAGGGTATTCACAGTTTTCTAACCCTTTGAGAATAGTTCCATATTGCTCTCCAGAATGGTTGAATTAGTTTACAACTCCACAACAATGTATCAGTGTCCCAGTTTTTCCACATTCCCTCCAACATCTATCATTGATTTTTCCTGTCACCTTATCTAATCTGAAAGGTGAGCAATGGTACCTCAGAATTGTCTTAATTTTCATTTATCTAATCACTAATGATTTAGAACATTTTTTCTTATAACAGGATATGGTTTTAATTTCTTCAACAGAAAATTGTTCATAACCTTTGAACATTTATCAATTGGAGAATGGCTTGTATTCTTATAAATTTGAGTCAATTCTCTATATATTTTAGAAATGAGACTTTTATCAGAACCCTAGGGTGTAAATTTTTTCAGTTTTCTGCTTCCCTTCTACTCTTGTCTGCATTGAATTTGTAAATATGTGTGTGTGTGTATAAAAACTTTAGCTTAATGTAATAAACATTATCCATTTTGCATTTTATAATGTGCTCTAGTTCTCCTTTGGCAATAAAATCCTGCCTTTTCCAAAGATCTGAGAGGTAGACTATCCTTTGTGGTTTTAATTTGCTTATAGTATTGCTCTTTATATCTAAATAATGAACCCATTTTGACCTTATCTTGTTATAAGATGTTAGGTTTCATCAATTCCTAGTCTCTGCCATATTTTCCAATTTTACCAGAAATAGTGAGTTTGTATCTCAGAAGCTAAAGTCTTTGAGTTTATGAAATACTAGGTTACAGTAGTCATCGACTATTATGTCTTGTGAATGTAACCTATTCCACTGATTAACCATTTCTTAGCCAGTACCAAATGGTTTTAATGATTCCTGCTTTATAATATGGTTTTAGATCTGGTACAGCTATGACACCTTCATTTGCATTTTTATTAATTCCATTAATATTCCTGGCCTTTTCTTTTTCCATATGAATTTTGTCATAATTTTTTCTAGCTCTGTAAAATAATTTCGTAGTAGTTTAATTGATATGTCAGTGAATAAGTATTTAAATTTAGGTAGATTTGTCATTTCTATTATATTAGCACTGCCTACCCATGAGCTATTCTTCCAGTTGTTTAGATCTGGCTTTATTTTTGTAGAAAGTATTTTTAATTATGTTCATATAGTGCCTGACATTGTCTTGGCAAATAGATATTTTATATTGTATAATATCTACAGTTATTTAAATGAAATTTCTCTTTGTATCTCTTCCTGCTGGACTTTGTTGGTAAGATATGTCTACGATTTAAGTGGATTTATTTTGTATCCTGCAACTTTACTTGAGTTACTGTATCTACTATTTTTAATTGATTCTCAAGGATTCTCTAAGTATACCACGATCATATCACCTGCAAAGAGTGATATTTTCCCTAATTACCTAATCCAATTCTTTTATTTTTTTTCCTTTTCTTATTATTAAAGCTAACATTTCTAATGCAGTATTGAATAGTAATGTTGATAGTGGTTAATCTTGTTTCAGCCTGATCTTATTGGGAATAGTTCTAGTTTATCCCCATTACATATGATGTTTGCTGATGGTTTTAAACAGATACTAGTGATCATTTTTAGGAAAACTCCATTTATTCCTATGACCTTTAGTGTTTGTTGAATATTGTCAAGTGCTTTTTCTGCATCTATTGAAATAATCATAAGATTTCCATTAATTTGGTTATTGATGTAATAAGCTCCCTGGTTCCCTATGCTGCACCTTCTACTGGGCTGCCTCCCCACCTGCCTGATTGAGACAGAGCTTTCCTGAATTTCTTCCAAAATATGTTATGCTGGAAATTTATTACACTCCAGCCATTTGTGGGTTCTGTCATTCCAAAACCCATTCAGAAGCTTGACTTGGTGTTGATCTGAGGGAAGCCAAGAAGAGCTCATAGAAAGACCTGTCTGTTCTCCACCATCTTGACTCCACCTCTCCACTTTGTTTAATCTTTTTTTTTCCCTGAAGGAATTGGGGTTAAGTGACTTGCCCAGGGTCACACAGCTAGGAAGTGTTAAGTTTCTGAGGCCAGATTTGAACTCAGGTCCTCCTGACTTCAGGGCTGGTGCTCTATCCACTTCGCCAACTAGCTGCCCCACACTTTCTTTAATCTTAATGATTTCTTGTTATAATGATGATTACACTTGATAACTCAAAGAAAACTTCCTTAAACTACATTGCTTTTCAATATAGGTTTTAGTCTCCTAAAAAGGAAGATGATAATAATGATTAAAAATATATGCTTATTTTAGGCTTAGGTAAAAGTGCCTCATGCAAAATATATCATTAGATTTTTTTATGAATAAGGGTTTTTGTTATGGAATTAGTTGTAGTTCCAAACTTAATATGGCTTGAAAGATGTTAAACAATGCAAATCTTTCCTTAAAATATTTTTTCTAGGTTTCCAAAATGTCTTTCTTATAATGTGTGGTAGATAGTGCAACTATTATCCTGATGATTTTACATGCAAAGAAAATGAGGCTCCAAAACACTGTGTTTTGTCCCATTATCAAACAGCTCTTAAATGTTCAATCTAATTTTCAAACCAAGATTTCTCAGGAGACCAAGTACAGTGTTTTTTTCAACTACACCATCCTGCTTCTCAAATTATATCATTAAGACCTCAAGGGAAAAACCTAGACAGTCAAAAAATTGCCTCAGGGCAGTGCACAAGTATAAAGTTGAGGTCAAAAGGTAATTCAATGGGAAAATTCTTAAAATAAAACCATGTCTGAATTTTGCTACTGCCTACTCATGACAAAGTCACACACTGAATGTCTAAGCAGCATATTTATTTTGCCCAAAGATAAAATGCAAGAAAAAGAAGCATGTAGAAAAAACTCTCCCTTACCCCAATATTGTCAAATAAAATTTAACTTCCTATAAACCATAATCTATTGTAGATTTCTAATTATTTCTATGAAAGCATAGTGTATACTTTAGCAGTTTTCATGTAATGAAATTTTACCTGTTAATATTTATATATTCAAATGTAATTTATTTGGAATCAGCAGAGAACATATGTTGGATTATGGATTTGATGATGTGGGCCCTTAGCCAAATCACTTATTCTCTCTTGGCTTTAGTTTTTTCATCTGTTAAATGAAGAGATGGGACTAGGTCATTCTTAAGGTCTCCTTCTAGATAAATATCAATGATCTGATTTCAAAGATTAATTTAACCAATGACATTACTCCCTCTACCTATGAAGATTATAGTTCATCCTGCGAAAGTTGTTATAGCCCAAAAGTTCTTAATTTACTAGTCTTCCTGAGAATGGGACTTTTCAAAACTATCTTCTTGCAAAATCTTTGTGCACTAGACTTTGAAGGCCAATATCAGAGCCAGTCAATCAGTCAATGTGCCAGATACCATGCCATGTGTTTGGAATACAAAGAAAGACAAAAGACAATCCTTTCTCTCAATGAACTCATAGTCCAATAGGAGAGACAATATACAAAAAATTGCATTAACAAAATATATCCAGAATAAATTGGAATTAATCAATAAAGGAAGGCAACAGACAGAATTAAGGATAGTCAAGAATGGTTTCCTCTAGATGATAAGTTAGCTCAGACTTGAAAGCTGAGAGAGTCAGATGGTGGAGAGGAAGAGGGAAAGCATTGCATGAGAACAGCCAGGAAAGAAAAGGCCCAGTCTTGAGATGACTAATAGCTAGAAACATAGTGTTGCCAACGTAGAAAGTATATGTAAGTGTGAGAAATAATAACATGCAAAAAGATTGGAAGAATAAAAGAAGCCAAGTTGTGAAGGAATTTGAAGTCTAATCAGAATTTTATAATTGATCCTATGGTGATAGGAATCTACTGAAAATTATTGAATTGGGGGGAAGAGGAAATTGGGAATGTCACATATGTGTGTGTTTATGTATTACATGATTACATATAAAATCGTCAACTTCTTGTCTTCTATTAGCATAGGCTTTAAGAATCCAGAGTTCCCCTCCTAATTGAAAACCAGGTAGATAACTTTGACTATATTAAGTTAAAAAGTTTGTGTACAAATAAAACTAATGCAGACAAGATTAGGAGGGAAGCATCAAATTGGGAAATCATCTTTACATTTAATGGTTCTGATAAAGGCCTCATTTCTAAAATATACAGAGAATTGTCTCATATATAAGAATCCAAGCCACTCTTCAACAGATAATTGGTCAAGGGATATGAACAGACAGTTTTCAGATGATGAAATTAAAACCATCTCTAGTCATATGAAAAGTTGCTCCAAATCACTATTGATCAGAGAAATGCAAATTAAGACAACTCTGAGTTACCACTACACACCTGTCAGATTGGCTAAAATGACAGGAAAAGATAACGATGAATGTTGGAGGGGATGTGGGAAAACTGGGACACTAATACATTGTTGGTGGAACTGTGAATGGATCCAACCATTCTGGAGAGCAATTTGGAGCTATGCTCAAAAAGTTATCAAACTGTGCATACCCTTTCACCCAGCAGTGTTTCTATTGGGCCTATATCTCTAAGAGATCTTAGAGGAGGGAAAGTGACCCACATGTGCAAAAATGTTTGTGGCAGCCCTTTTTGTAGTGGCTAGAAACTGGAAACCGAAGGGATGCCCATCAATTGGAGAGTGGCTGAATAAATTATGGTATATGAATGTTATGGAATATTATTGCTCTGTAAGAAACGACCAGCAGGACGATTTCAGAGAGGCCTCGAGAGACTTACATGAACTGATGCTGAGTGAAATGAGCAGAACCAGGAGATCATTATACACAGCAACAACAATATTACGTGATGATCAATTCTGATGGACATGGCTCTCTGCAACCAAGAATTGTCTCAAACCAGTTCCAATTGTTCACTGAAGAAGACCATATACACTCAGAGAGAAGGATATGAAATATGGACCACAACATAACATTTTCATGCTCTCTATTGAGGTTTGCTTGCATTGTGTTTCCTTTCTCTGATTTTCTTTTTTTTTCTTGTATATTAGATTTTTCTTGCACAACTTGTCAAGTATTTCAACATTATTAACATGTAGTGGACTTCCTGCCATCTAGGGGAGGGGAGGGGACTGGGGGTAAAATTTGTAATAGAAAGCTTTGTAAAGATCAATGCTGGGGAACTACACATACATATGTTATACAAATAAAAAGCTTTAATTAAAAAAAAAAAAAGAATCCAGAGTTCCCACTATGTCATGGTCAGTAATAGAAATGGGACTTTAGGTTAGAATTTGAATTTCATTCCATTATTTTTATTCCTATCTGGTATACTAAATATACCTTTTCCTATTTTTGTCAAAGGTATATATTATTCTTCTACTTAACTGCTTATCTCTTACCCCTCCCTTAAATTTACTTAACCAAATTATGGATATTTTGAGCTCCTTAATTTTACCTGTTAATATTTGGTTTACCTGTTAATATTTGGCCGTTATAGTTTCTTCTCTTTGTTGAATACTGGTTTTGCTTTGTTGTTATGTTGAAATATAGGCAATTTAATCTATGCCCTAAAGCAGAAGTAATAATGGAAACTATTATCTTCTGTTGCTGGATGGAATACAAAACAAAACAAAAAAGAAAATTGTTCTCTGTATTTTAGATTTCCCCATAGTTATTATAATTCTAAATTGTTACCATATTCTACCACACAAGTTCATTTAAAAAACTGAGTGTTGTGTTATTGAATAGTGATTTCAATATTTTAAATTTTCCAAATTCAATCTCAATTTAATATGCTTTATTTATAGTTATTCTATAAAAATCATTCTTATACTAGATAATTTGCACAATCTAGGTAAATTTCAACCTTACTAATAATTTCTAATTTCTAAGTGGATTTCATTCTATGTAGAGAAGAAATTATTGTATGATTTTTTAAATATTAGTATCTACTATCCAAAAAACCTAATAAAACCATCTATTTCAGGTAAGGGAAGGCCACAAATGGAAACCCTGGACATTATAAAATAATCTATTTTAAATTATTTTAGAAGCCAAGATCTTTGAGAAAAACAGTCTTACTTATAGATCAAGATGTCTAATTATATAATGCTTTTAAAAAATCACAGGTTAAAATGTCTATACTAAATAACTTCAGAGGAATAATACCTCTTACATAATTCAACACAACCTGGCAACTGGTGTCAATTTATTCATAACTGAAAGCAATTGTAGTATAATGTAGCTGCAATAGACATTTTGCAACAAATTCAAGACAAAAAAAAATACACATCTGATCTCAAAAGAAAGAGGGAAACAGAAAGGGACAGACTTACACAGTAAAGACAGAAAGAGAAACAGACGAAGGACAGAGAGAGACAAATAGAGAGCATATAAATGTTATTGGTGTTGTTCTCAATTATGTTCAACATTTTGTGACCCCCATTTGGGGTTTTCTTGGCAGAGACTTTGAAATAGTTTGCTATTCCTTCTATAGCTCATTTTAAAGATAAAGAAACTGAGGCAAACAAGATTAAGTTATTTGCTGAAAGAATTAGTAAGTGTTTGAGACCAGATTTGAACTCAGGAAAATTATTGTTCCTGACTCCAGGCTAAGCACATTGTCCAAATGGAACAGATAGCTGTTCATTTCTTAAATGAGTGGGATAGAATGATGTTACTTAAGTAAGCAAGAGAGTCCCCTTATGTTTTTTTTTTATTTTTTTTTTT
>JAJPUD010018458.1:0-28657 GCA_023553655.1 Myrmecobius fasciatus | reverse complement strand
GATGCTCATTCTAGCTGGATAACTTATTCTTGGCTGTAATCCAAGTTATTTTGCCTTTCGGGATATCTGGTTCCAGGGCCTTCGATCCTTCAATGTGGAAGCTGACAGATCCTTTGTAATTCTAATGACAATTCCTCGGTATTTGAACTGTTTCTTTCTAGCTGCTTGCAATATCTTTTCCTTGGTGCGATAGTCCTGAAATTTGGCCACGATATTCCTTGGGGTTTTAATTTTGGGGTCTCTTTCTGGAGGTGATCGGTGAATTCTTTCAATGCCAATTTTGCCTTCTGATTCTAAAACATCAGGGCAATTCTCTTTCATGATTTCCTGTATTTTAGGAATGAGGCCTCTATCCGGACCCTTAAATGTAAAGATGATTTCCCAATTTGATGCTTCCCTCCTAATCTTGGTGGACATATAATCTTGTGTTACTATGTACATTGCTGTCTTGGTTTTGCTCACTTAACTGAGCATCAGTTGATTAACTCTTTCCAAGGTTTTCTGAAATCAGCCTGTTCATTATTTCTTATAGAACAGTAATATTCCATGACATTTGGATACCATAACATTCAAGCCATTTCTCAACTGATGAATATCCATTCAATTTCCACCAAAAAAACTGTGACAAACACTTTTTAACATATGGGTTATTTTCTCTCTTTTATAATTTCTTTGATATACAGATTTAGTACTGAGGCTGCTGATCATAAATTAGGCAGTTTTATAGCCATTTGGCCATAGTTTCAAATTCCTTCCAGAATGTTTGGATCATCTTATATCTCCACCAATAGTGTATTAATGTCCTGGTTTTTCCCACATCCCCTCCAACATTTATCATTGTATTTTCCTGTCACCTTACTTAACCTAAGAAATGTGAAATGACTTATCTGAATTTGCATTTCTCTAATCAATAGTGTTTTGAGGATTTTTTTCATGTGACTAGAAATGGCTTTAATTTCTTGATCTGACAATTGTCTATTTATATCCTTTGACCATTTATCAATTGGGTAAATAACATTCTTATAAATTTATTCAATTCTCTCTATATTTAAGAAATGAGGCTTTTATGAAACAATGGCTATAAAAATGTGTTTGAGCTTTCTGCTTCCTTCTAATCTCGGCAATATTGGTTTTGTTTTTGCAATACCTTTTTAATTTAATGTAATGAAAATTATGCATTTTGCATTTCATAATGTTCTCTATTTGCCATAAATTCCTCCATTTTCCAATGATCTGACACGTAGATTATTCCTTATATTCCTAATTTGCTTATGTATTATCCATTATGTCAAAATCATGAATTAATTACAACCTTATCTTGGTATAGAGTGTAAGATGTTAGTGAATGCCTAGTTTCTACCATACTCTTTTCCAATTTCCCCAAAAATTTTGTCAAATAGTGAATTGAAGTTCTTGACTCATTTCCTTGCTAGCCATGCGACTTATTCCTTGATCACACAGATTCAGTGCTCTGAATATAACTTTTCTCATCCATATATCAAACGTATCCTGTATAGATCAAATATTTCCATTGTGATTTCCAGGTTATCCTTTTTTGTTATTTTGCACTACTGAGCATAGTACCTGGCACATAGTAGATGTTTAATAAATATTTATTGGTTTATTGATCTTAGAGATAGAGACAGTTTTTGCCTTTCTTTGAATCCTCAACAATTTATGAAACGATTAAAAAGGACATCACATATTTACTAGAAATGCCAGCAGGAGAAATAAAGGAAATAGAAAGAGAGATGGGGAAGTGTGAAATGCAAGTTTGTTTTCTTTTTCTTTAGAATAACTCAGCAGAAAGGGATTCCGTGATCCAGATGTCTCATCCTTCTGTCTAAATCTCTTAGATATGGAGCACACCTGATCACTGCCCCCCCCCCCCACCCCCCCTCTCGGGGGGGCCGCAATGTTCTTTCTCCTTCTGTTTGTGTTGAAAACACACAGGTGTCTTCCTCTGTATTATACATCAACACTTCCCCAGTAACCAATACTCAGAAAAGAGTGAATTAGGAAAATCAACAACTCAATAGTGCCTAATAGCAATAGAGTATCTCAATAAGTGCAGATAGCTGTAAATACCAACAGAAAAAAAAGAATAACAAGAAACTAGATACACACATTCATTCACACACATACACACATACACACAAGCACACACAATTGTAATATATTAACAACAAAGTTAAATTAGCATTACCAGTCTTTTCAATTGTAAAAAAAAAAATAAGGCTGGTGGAAAAAATGCTGAAAATTTTAAAGGAAGATCTTTTTTATAATCCACAATCCACACTTTGCCTCTAACTTTCTTTGTGATATTACTTTAAGCTCTTTAGATTTTATTTCTTTCATTCATACAATGAAGGTTTTGACAAAAAAAAAAACAAAACAAAAAAACAAAAAACAAAAAAAACTTAAAAGTCTATCCCATATTTAACCCAGAGCTTCAGCTTTCCACATTTTTAGGCTATTTAAATATTCAGAATTAAAAATTCTTTCTTCCTTCCTGTCCTCTAATTTTCTTTTCATCTTTCTCTCCTTTTTTCTTTTTTTCATTCTTACCATTTCCCTTCTTTGCTTTTTTTCTTAATTTCATTCATGATTTACTTCTCGCTTCTTTGAACTCTTTCTTCTCTCCCTCCTTCCCTCCTTCCTTACTTCTCTCTCTGCTTCTTTCCCTCCTTCCCTCCTCCTTCCTTCCTTCCATTCTTCCTTCTTTTTTCTTTCTTCCTCCCCTCTTTTTCTTCTTTTTTTCCCTTCATTTCTTTATTTTCCTATCTTCCTTCTTTCCTTGCTTTCCATGCCCTTCCCTTGTTTCATTCAGTCAATTAGTCTTTTCTCTCTTTCCAGTCTTCTCTATTTTTCTTTTTTTTTGACTCTTTCTCTCATTCTTCTGTTATCTTTTCTTGCCTTCCTTCATTGCTAATGTTCTTCTTTTTTGTATTAAAAACCTAAACATAATTACTTTCTTGAAAATCTTTCTCTTATTATTTCATTGAGAATTCAATTTAGAAATATCTTTATTATTACAAAATACATTTTTAATTCATTTGAGTTTTAATACTGGGTAGGAGAGCACAGAGACATGAATACTCTCAGAGTAAATGAGAACAATCAATGAAAATTAGTGAATGAAGTCTGTAAACTGTCATTCTGATAATTCAGACTGTGTTAGGATGGTCATTTAAATGGTAGAGTTCATTGATATAAAAGAAAAAGAAATCTTTATTTTAAGTGGATTTCTAAATTATAAATTTAATAAATATAATTATAGATAGTTATTGTGCATTAAGCACTAGCAAAATGGCTCATTGCGGTGGTTTATTTGGCCCTTAAAAATAACAGCTAATTCTTTCAGTCTTTGCTTTTATGATTCAATTCGTCTCACATTAGCATAGAAAAAAAGAGCTTCAGTCAGTTTAAATACAGCTAACTATATTTAACAGTTATAAGCATAAAGATTTTCTAATCCAGTGATAATAGCAATACCTATTATCCATGACACATTTGGAAATTCTTTCACTTTCAAGCATAAGACCATTGCAAAACCATCACTCAAAATTTTACCTTTTTTTCCCCATAAAAATTCATCTGATATATTTTTTAATTAAATTAAAATCTTTCCAATCAAATTCAACAAACACTAATCAAATATCTTACTTTTGTTGTTGCTGTTGTTGGGACATTTTAATTTTTTTTCTATTTGCAATACTACAACTACTTCCTTTCCCTGACAATTGAAAAAGAAGAATAATTTCCAAATATCTATCACTATGGTAGATGCCTTGCTGACAAGACCATCGATAAAACTAGTCTGGTCTTCAATAAGCATATATTTTACTATGTTGTTACAATATGAGGGAAAAATATTTAAATCCAGTGGATAAAGAGAACAATCTCAAAAGGAAGAAAATCTTATTACATGAGCAATAATGAAAGATCTCATAGAGAAATATAGTTATGAAGAGAATTTTCATTTCAAAAATTAAAGGGCATGGGTGCAAAGACATGCAAGACAGAGAACGCCATTTGCAGAAAAATGTTAATAGGACAATTTGACTGAAAAATAATTCTTTTAATGGAAATTCTATGAAATAAGATGGTAAATGAATGTATTTTTAGCCTTGATACTGGAGAATATGGCACAATGTAGGCAAATAATATAATCTTAACTGATAGATTGCTACATAGAACATGATTTATAGCAGTATTTAAATGCCAAGCCGAGTATCTTGTGATTTTCTCACTGAGGCAATAGGGAGCCAATGAGGAATTTGAACAAAGATATGAAGGTATTTTAGAATCTCAGTTTGTCAGTTACTATAGGAGATTGGAGAAGAGAGATAAAGGGATAAGGAATACAAAGTAAAAAAAAATACTCCCCCAAAAAATACAGGAAAGGAGCAATAAGGGGTTGAGCTAGAGTATTTGTGGTTTAAGTAGAGAAAAAAAATAAGAAATCACACACATCATTACAACTTATCAAGACAAGTCAATGAGCATTTATTAAGTGCATACCAAGTGCCAGCAAAATGCTAAGCATTTTGGATACAGGGGAAGCCAAAAATAAAAATCAAAAACAAACAAATAAAATCTATCCAGGCTCTCAAACAAGCTTACAATCTAATGAGGTAAGCAACAGACCAATGACTATGTACAAAGAAAAATCCATCCAGAACAAATTGCAGATAATCTCAAAAGAAAGCCATTATTAGGACCAAATTTCTTACAGAAAGTAGATCATCACCTGAGACATGAAAAAAAAAAATCCTGGAATTCAGGGAGTAGAGATGTGAGCAAAGGCAATTTCCATGGAAACTGAAATGCAAAAGTGATTAAAAACACAAAAAATCAAGTCATGGATTATTACTCTGTGAAGAGAAGCAAGGAAACCAGTGTCATTGTATTCAGAATTCTTGGAGAACAGTGAGATGTGAGAAGACTAGACTTTACAAATAAAAAATAGAAAACTTTCTATCGGATCCATATACTAATAGGGATGACATTGAGTTTATTGAATAGGAGAAGGGTGAAATAGATTTGTCTTTTAGGAATATCAAGATGGCTACTTAGTACAGGATGGATTGCCATGAGGAGAGAAAGACATTGGGGTTAATAAAACTTGATAATTTGTTTGAGCCCGAACCTATATGATTATAAATGTAATGCTGAAAGGGGTCTCCAATGATATCAGTTCAAGAATCTCAGGATATGGAAGGTGTGAAAGAAAAAATAATTGATGATAATTTGGTTGTTGCAAACCTGGATGATTTGGACAATGGTGAGAAACTCAAAAGAACAGGCAAGCCTGCAAAATATGGCACTTGCTTACAAAACATGCAGTGAAAATCATTCCTTCATGCAGTTATTTAGTATCCTCGAGTTAAAAGAATCAGACAACAATCCTAAAAGAATATACTTCTTCAAAATATATACCTTCTGTTTGCTTCAATTTGTATTTCCTGACAAATATCTTGGGCTTTGCCAGGCCATTTATCTCTCAGTAATAAACCATTATCTTGTCACAGTGGATAATTCCTTTAGCAGAGCCTTTGAAATATTCCAAAACTTACAGGGTTTTTTCCCCCTTTTTTTGTTTGTTTTTATGTTTTTTCTTGTGCAGTTTCTGTACTTAGATGTTATAATGAAATTACAAAGAACAGAGCAGAATTGTTTCTGTTTTGGCATGTGATCAACTGAAGTGATAGCATATTGATGAAGCTTTCTTTCCCATCATTATCTAGCAAACATTCTATAAGTCTGATTGACATAATTGTTTTTTTAAGGGACAATGAGTCTCTGACTTTTGAATTAAAGTCAATTAATATGGGCCTCTTATATCTGATGTCACTGTAACTGATGAAGCATGGCCTTAAGACTTTCTGTTTATCTTATATTTTGTTTTCTCTGGGGTAGAATAAAGGTTATGCTGTATGTTTTTTTGTATATTGTTAAACTTAAATGTTTGTGTGGATGCATCTGTAGAGATCTAGATAAAAGCTACCATATATTCAAATATTTTTTTTCCCAGATGAACTAAATTACTTAAAATCAGGGATTAAAGTTTCACTTTGGGGCCTTTATATTCCCAACACTAAGTACCCAGTTCTTCACATGGAGTTGGTAGTTAAAGGATGTTTATTTAATTAAATGCAGACAAATTAAGTGTAAAAAAGGAATAACAGGTAAAATAAAGATGGGAATTAGTCACCCAGACATAAGAATATTAATCCCAGGCATAAGGATATTTGGTCTTGGAAAGTATTTTATAATTTTATTTTTTATATTGAATTTATTTCCCCAATTATTGAAAATCAATTTATTGACCTTTTATTGGTTCCACTAAGAGAGAGAGAAAGCAAAAGAGAGAGAGAGAAAGAGAGAGAGAGAGAGTAGAGAGAAGGAGGAAGGGAGGGAGAAAAAGAGAGAAGGAGGAACACAGACAGAAGCAGACAGATAGAGACAGACAGACCGACAGAGACAGAGAGAAATGATGGAAAGGAAAAAGAAAGGGAAGAAAGAAAGAAGCAAGGAAAGAGAGAGAGAGAAAAAAGAGGGAGGAAGGGAGGAAGTAAGGGACAAAGAAAGGGAAAAAGAAGGGAGGAAAAGAGGGAAGAAAGAAGAGAACGAATGATGCAGGAAGATGAAGGAAGAGAGAGATGTATGAAGGAAGAGAGGGAATTAGTGAGGGAACCTGATAACACATATGCAGAGTCAAGCAAAACAACTCCCATCTTGGTTGTGTTCAATAATATATGATTCATTCTCCACCCTGAGTCCTTTACATCACAGGCGAGTAGCATGGTTCATTATTGACTCTCTAGAATGGTGGTTGATTTTGTGGTTGTTATTCATGACAGATCTCAAATCTTTCAAAGTTATTTATCTTTACAATGATTTTGTATAAATAATTTTCCTGGATCTGCTCACTTCAATATATAAACATATAATTTAGGGTTCATTCTAAAATTCTCTGACCCACAGCACTGGTGATCAACCCATTTATCTTGGAGGGTTATTTCCCAATTAGTGTAACTTTTCCTCAAAATACAATAGTTGTGATCATAATTTTCATGGGAAGTTGGAAACTATAATACAAAGATCGCAGCACCTTACAACAGAGCAAGTTGATGGGCAGCTCTATCCGCCTGGCACACTGTAACAGATAATGACATGTCATTCACTTTTGTCTGTTCATGGCTACCTCCAAAACTTTATAAAGACAGTCCACTATGCCTGGGATATTTTTCTTTCTTACCACATGTCTTAGGATCTTTATTTTCCTTCTAGCTTTAGCTAATAGGTCACCTCCTAGGATAAATAAAACCCAATAATCCCTAATTATTAGTGTTCTCTCCACTTTGCTTGACATTATTTATCTTTGTACATATTGTATTTTGAGTAAAATGTAAGCTACTTAAGATCAGGGATTAAAGTTTAATTTCTGGGCCTTTATGTTCCCAACACTTAGTACCCAGTTCCTTACATGGAGTGGATGCTCAAAAGATGTTTATTTAATTAAATGGAGACAAATTAAGTGAAATATAAATTAATGGCATTTTCCTGCTTAACTTGTTGAATTCATGGAGAATATACCTGTAAAAGTCTTCAGAATGATAATCATAAGCTGGCTAAATCACAAGGCTTTTTTCCCATTTTATGTAAAGTATATATACATGTGTTATTAAATATCACAAACACACAGATGACATAGTCTAGGGTATCAGATTCTGAGATATACATGTTCATGCATATATGTGTATATAGAACATATACATATGTATGCACAGATATATATACATATATATATATATATATATATGTGTCTCTTTACATTCAAAGATTCATATGTACAGGGTAAATGAAAGTCAATGAACCTCTTGGTGTCCCTAAACAATTAAATCTAAGAGGCAAAAACAAATAGAGTTGGAAATAGAAAGACATGCAGATAAAAAGGCTGAGACAGAGACAAAGAGAGACTGAGATAGAGAGAGAGCAACAGAGAGACAGAGTCAGAAACAGAGACAAAGAGAGAGAGAGAGACACATAAAGAGAGACAGGGACACAGAGAAAGGGAGAGAGAGAGGGAAAGAGGAAGGGAGGGAAGAAGGGGGAAGGAGGAAGAGAAAGAGAGAGATAAGATGACAGAAATAGAGATTAGTAGATATTGATACATATTTCTTTTTTTTCTTTTTTAAATAATTATTTTTATTTTAAAAATATATGCAAAGATAGTTTTCATCCTTTTCATCCTTGAAAAATCTTATGTTTTAAATGTTTCTCCCTCTCTTCCCCCAACCACTTGCTCTAGACAGGAAGTAATCCAATATAGGTTAAATATGTTCAATTCTTCTATATACATTTACAGAATTATCACATTGCACAAGAAAATCAGATCAAAAAGGAAAAAAATGAGAAAGAAAACAAAAAGCAGACAAAGAACAACAAAAAGGTCATATTGTAATGCACAATCCCCCACTTTCTCATTGCAAATGGCTAAGGTACATATTCAAGATATATTAGAGTAATGGATGATAGAAATGAAAGATCTACAGATCTAGATGATAGAGAATCCACTATATTTCTTTCTGTATAGTAAGGAAATTTCTACCAGTGTAAGAATTGATTTTCCTCAATATAGTTAATTTGGACACAGAAACCTATTTGTGGAGATAAGATGGTAGGTGACTAAGATATTTTCCAATGGCCACTTTATCATTGGTTTTCTAATCCATTACAAGTATCCACCAAGATGCATAATGAACCACAACATAATATATAATACATGATATTTTCACCCATTAGAAAGTCAAGGAAATAAAAACAACAATACATGTTTTCAAGTCCTGCCTATGATATATGCAAGCTTTATAATTATGTCATTTAATATCTCAGTGCCTGAGCTAGCTCATAAAGACAATAAATGTCTGTTAGTTGTTAATCTTAACCAGGGGACAAATTTTCCACCTTAGAAATTACCTATAATGTTCATTTTAGGAATCTAAGTGGCTCATTGGATAGAGATTCAGCCCAAGGGTCAAGGAGCCCTAAGTTTATATCCCACCCCTAAGATATTTACTACCCATGTTATTCTAAGCAAGCCATTTATTCTCTGTCTGCCTCAGTTTTCTCATCACTAAAATGAGAATAATTGTAGCACCCAGCTCTTAGGATCATTGAAAACAGCAAATGAGATAATATATAGAAAATGCTTAATATGGTTCCTGATATACAGTAAGCACTTAATAAATAGTTATTTCCTTTCTCCTGCCCCCCACCCTTCCATATTTTTTCCCAGTCCTTCTAAGGACAGAAGTGAATAATTATATAAGGAGTTTAAATAATGGTTTTTAAAGGTATAATGAAATGTTTCTCCCAAAATTGGGTTTTGAGTGAGGTTTCCAAGCTGATGAACCTTTGAACTGATCATAGAAGGAGGGTGCTTATAGGTAGAAATTTGGCTGAGAATATCCTGATATTTATTGTATGGCCGAAAAGTGGGATGGAGAGCATGTTGTGGTGAGTATAATATTTTTTTTGGAAAGTTAAGTACATGCTCAAATCCTGGGTGATTTCAGGCTAAGATGAGACAGGATTTGGTTCAGTAGAAAAGAGTACCTAACATAGATAGATCATGGTTACACCTGTGCTCAGCATACTGTATCAGAATCTCTCAAAAATTATCTTGCAATAGATATCAAAAAGATTAGGTTTTATGTATTTTCTTTAAAAATTTGCCTTGTGCTTGTTCCTGTAAAAACAACAAGAACAAAAAAGCTAATACTTAAAAATACCTATTCCATAGTTCCCATTCCATTTGAATTTATTTTATTTTTTCCCTATTGTAACAGAATACTTTAACAACTAACTATAGTGTGTAGACATTGTTTTTATTTTTTTTATAATGTGAAAAAATTCTTTCTTTAGGACGACACATGAACTGTTTTCTAATAAGACAATATGACTTGAAGTCAATCCAAGAGCCCTGTACATAATGCAATTTATAAATATTTCATGACTTATGGGACTATGCCTGAATAATCATAATTTTAAACCTGTTCTAGACTGCCAAGAACCATTACTTTATAAGAAGAAAAATATCAAAATAAACTTATTCACAAGTAATTCATTTCTTCCCAGAGTGGGCCCACATGTTACATTTTAAATTTCACAAGATTTCAGAAAGAGGATTATAGCTCAATAACTCAAAGTGGAAGAGGATTTTGAGTCCAAGCCACCATTTCATAGTTCAGGAAACCGAGGCCCAAGAAAATTAAATAATTTACCTAAATATACAATGGAGGCAAAGCCAAGATGGCAAAGAAAAGGCAGTGATTTACCTGAGCTTTCCCCCAAACTCATCTGAACACCCTTAAATAAACCTATAAAACAATTCCTGGAGGAGCAGAACTCACAAAAGGATGGGGGTGAAATATTTTTTCCAAATTCAACTTAGAAAGTCATCAAGTAAGGTTTGTCATACCTGGGGGAGAGTGGGATACAGTCCAGTGCCGTCTGCACCAACACAGACTAGCCCTAACAAACCAGGATGGACTACTGAATCAACAAATTCAGGAGCTGCTTGCAGAGCTCTCAGGTCACAGACACTAAAGGATTTCAAGACTCGGGCAAAAGGAGATTATAGAGGTCTCTGCTAGTATAGAAGCAGGACTCTTTTGCTTTCGTCCAGATGTCTTGGGTTGTGTTCCCATGTTAAAAAGGAACAGCAGCACACCAGAACTTGAAGCCACAATGGAGCAGGGACCCATTTCACAGTTCCAGGACAGAAAAGAATGCTTTTGGTTACTCATAGCTCAGAATAGAGTCCAAGATAATAGTAAACATACAACTCTTCATGTCATATCACTTTTGAAAAACTGAAAACATATAGGTCCTGAAAATCTCTCTAAAAACACCTGCCCAAAACCTCTGAAGTTTGGAAGCAGTGCCCCACTTTAACAAAGAATTCAAAGTCAAGAAATAGACTGGGAACATGAACAAATAACAGGAAAAAAATCAGTAACCAAAAGTTACTCTGATGATGAAGATCAAAACTCATTCAAAAGAAAAAAAAGTCAAAATAACTGCATCCAAAGTCTTAAAGAAAATTTTTGATTGTTCTGAGGCCGTGGAAGAGTTCAAAAATTATACTCTCTCTCTGTGTCTCACTCTGTCTCTCTCTCTCTCTCTCTCTTTCTCTCTCTGAAATACACACACACACGCACACACTACTGAAAAAACATTAAAAAAACAGATTATACAACGTGGCAAAAGAGATGCAAAAAGGCAAAATAAGGAGAGAAATGCCATAAAAAGCAAAATTGGCCAAATATAAAAGGAGCTACAAAAGCTCCCTGAAGAAATTAATGCCTTAAAAGCTATAATTGAGCAAATGTAAGCTAATAAATTTATGACAAATCAAGAAACAATAAAATAAATTTAAAATTTAAATTAAAATCAAATAGGAAATAACTCATTGGAAAAGCAATTGACCTGGGAAATAGATCCAGGAAGGATAATTTAAAACTATCAGACCACCAAAAAGTCATCATAGAAATAGAGCCTAGACATCATCTTTTAAGAAATTATCTAGGAAAACTGCCCCAATATTTTAGAATTGGGGGGTGAAATATTATTTGGAAGAATCTAACAGTCAACTTCAAAAAAAGATTCCAAAATGAAAACTCCCAGGAAGATTACAGCCAAATTCTAGAGCTCTTAGGTCAAAGAGAAAATATTGCAAACAGCTAGAAAGAAACAATCCAATTATGGTTAGGAGCCACTCTTAAGATAACACAAGATTTATCCACTTATATATTAGAGATCATAGGGTTTAGAAGATAATATTCTGGAAGACAAGGGAACTAAGTTTAAAACCAAGCATCACCTACCCCCAAAAATTGAGTACAATCTTTCATGGGAGGGAAATGGACATTCAATGAAATAAAAGACTTTTAAACCTTCTTTATGTAAAACCCAGAGATGAATAGAAAATATGACTTTCAAATAAAAGATTCTAGAGAAGCATAAAAGGGAAAACTGGAAAGTGAAGGGATTTAGTAAGTTTAAGCTATTTGCATTCCTCCATGGGAAGATGATATTTGTAAGTCCTAAGGCCTTTCTCCTAATTAGGGCAGTTGGAAGGAATATATAAAGACTATGTATAAAGGCATACTTATGGATTAGATATAAAAGGCTAATATTTTTAATCAAACTGAAGGATAAGAAAATTAAGAACAAAAGGGAAAGGGAGAGTTAGAATGGGGTAAATTATCTTATATAAAAGTGACAAGGAGTTTTTAATCTGAAGGGGAAGAGGAGAGAGATGAGGGGAAAGCAAATGAACCTTAGTTCAAATAGAGAATAACATAGACACTCAACTGGGTATAGAAATCTATGTTAGTGGAATAAAGTGGCCTTTTCCTTCTCCCTCTTAGAAGCTATACTGTTCAGAACAGCACAAAATCAAATGACACATAACTCTGTGCCTTGGGATGAGCATTTACTTCATTAAAATATCCATATCTTTTAAAAATTAATTGCTCATAAACTCATTATTAATCACATTGGGCCTATCCTTCCCAGCCCAAAGATCCTATTCCTTGGGACAAAATACAGAAATGAAGTAAGTGATGCTATTCAGTCATTTCAGCTGTCTGACCCCTGATCCCATCTGGAGTCTTTTTTGGCAAAGATATTAGTATGATTTGCCATTTGCTTTTCCAGCTATTTTTACAAATGAGGAAACTAAGGAAAGAAGAGTGAATTGACTTGTTCCATGCTGTCATATTGCCGAAAAGTCTCTGAAGCTGGATTTAAACTCAGCTCTTCTTGACTGAAGCCTCAGTGTTCTATTCATTGAGTCACCAGTTAGCTCAAAGTAAGAACTAAATACTCCCAAAAAACCAAATGAAAATTGTCAAATGTAAAAAATGAAAGTTATACAACTATGAAGAAAAGACACTTAGAGTAAGCAACAAAAAGGATATTTGAATCCTTTGATTCCCAAAACAGTAATTTTTCCACTCTTCTGTTTTGCCTCTTTAATACATATAGCAGGTTAAAATAATGGCCCTTATTTCCTAATGATTTGAAACAACTAAAGCATGAAGGTGTATTCCTAGAGAGGGAATAGAAGTAGTGGAGAGAAAACCAGATAATGTAAGTGACTATCTGGCTTCTTTCACCTACTTATATAAAAGACTTCACCTCCTTGTGTTTCAATATCCTCATCTACTCATTAATCGCTGAAGTCCCGACCTTACAAAGTTTCTTTGTACTATAAATACATTAAAATAAAATCCATCTGAATGCTGACTATTCTTGCTAACTTCCACTGAAGGAAGGTCTTTTTTGCTTGCTCTTATTTCTATGGAAGTAATTTGGGCAACTCAATAGCTATACCAATTTTTAGGAAGCCATGTAGTTTAACTTGTAATACCATGAACATTGGATCTAAAAGCAACGTCCTGGAAAGAAATCTATCAATTAATCATTTTTCCAATTCCAGTTCACAGTGCTTTGCCAAGAACATAACAATAACAATATCACTAGCAACTACACTCAATGACAAACAAAACATTTATATAGCACTTTAAGATTTTCAAAGTACTTGACATAGATTATCTCCTTTGTTCCTCACTAAAACTCCACAAGGTAGGCTTTATTGTTTTCTATTATATAGATAATGAAACAGAAGCTGAGAGAATTTAAGTTACATGACCAGGTAAACATAACTAATCAGTATCCAAATCAGTATTTTAACTCTGGATTTCCTGATGGATATTCCAGGAAGGACCAAGATATCTATCAACCACAGTACATAGTTAATCAATCTTTAGAGCAAACTAATGACTAAAAATGTATTAGATTAGATTTTCCCTCATTGCTTTGAATTTTGATATAGAAGATCTGGACTTCAGGATTCTTAGGAACATGCTTGAGTGAGCTCATCTCATCTGAAAGATCTAAATGTTAAATGTCTTGTGTTGGCACCCCAGAAATCAGCAAATGTTACAAAACAATGCTTCATTTATTGTTTTCCTGATTGTCTAGACATAGCGAAATAACAAAGGAAAAGTTAATGAAGTAGACATTATTAAAAATTGTGTTACATGTACTTTCTCTCCCCAGTTGGTTGTTAAACATTTATTACCACACTGCTGCTTCAGGATGGATTTTAAAATAATAAAATTATTTCTTTTGTGACCCTAGTTAAGCATGAAACATTTGGAGGAGTCTCAAGCCTGGCAGTTCCGCCTTTCTCAAAGATGGAAATATTGGTCAAGAATTGTTTCTAAGTGGATAGAGCATCAGCCCTGAAGTCAGGAGAATCTGAGTTCAAATCTGGCCTCAGACCCTTAACACTTCCTGGCTGTGTGACCTTAGGCAAATCACTTAACACAAATTGCCTTAGGGAATTTTTTTTTCCTGTCTAGTATCTTAAACATTGCTATTTTAGGAGAATTTTTGCCCCTTAATTTAAAGTCATTTTCTGGATTTCTGTTTGTTTGTTTAGAAAGAAGTACCCCAAGCAACTTTGATATCCTATGTAAGAGCTTTGCAAACTTTAAAATAATATATAAAAATGTATATTATCAACTACTATATTAAAAGGCTTGATAATATCAACAAATGATTGTTATATAAAAGAGTATCTCGATTAAACACATTTATCTAAGCAGAAAAGATACTTATAGAACTTTATAGTTGAAAAATACTTCATGAGGAGGCACCTGAATTAATTCTTTGAAGGAGGTAAGAATTTCCTGAAGTACAGATGTAGAAATATACTCATATACTCTCTCTCTCTCCATCTCTCTCTCTTTCTTTCCCTGTCTCTCTGTATTGCTCTATCTGTCTCTCTGTCTCCTTCTCTGTCTCTGTCTCTGTCTCTCTTTCACAGACACACACACACATTCACATAAATTCCAGACATAATATAACATTGTAAACAGGACGTATAACTCAGAAAGCTTGTGACAATTATTAACTATGTGATCTTGTGCAAATACATTGACCTCTCTGACCTTCATTTTCCTCCTCTATGAAATTAGATTACTCAACTAAATGATCTCTGAGATTTCTTCCAACTCCAATCTACGATTTTATGACCATTTGTAGCTGTTGTAATAAATTTATGACTCACATTGAGATTAAATTCACAAAACTCAACCTTTTGTCAGTCAACATAGTCTCCAACTTTGACATTTAAGAACTTAGAAAGCTAAGTTTATTGACTGTTACAATGTTAACTGTACATTAATTGCAAACCCATGAAGAGAATCCATATTTCATCTTTCACATGGGAATTTTTTTCTCACTAAATCAAAGTCTCCATAGTGATTGCCACAAAATATTAGATAAAGGGACTAAATACTAAATATGAGCAATAACTAATTTTAATGTAGAGGACAATGTTTTTTTTTTAATTTGAAGAAATAAACATAAAAATGCTTAAGTATAAAAGGTGGTTCATCACCATTAAACATTGGAATAGAGGATGACTCAATGTTGATATTTTTTATTAAAGCTTTTTGTTTTCAAAAGATATGCATAGACAATTTTCCAACATTAACCCTTGCAAAACCTTGTGTTCCATGTTTTTCTCTCTGTCCCGAACAGTTCGTATCATTTTTAACAATCTTGGAAAATACTTTGCTTTTTCCCCCTTTCATCTACCAAATCCATTTTTTTTGAAGTCGTTCTGGTAGACAAACTATCATTGTTGCTTTTTTTTGTTTTTCTTCCAATTCTCTGTGATCCTATTTGGAGTTTTCTTGGAAAAGAAACTGTAGTGATTTGCCATTTCTTTCTCCAGTACATTCTAGAGATGAAGAACTGAGATAAATAAGATTAAGTGACTTGCCCAGTGTCACACAGCTATTAAGTGTCTGAAGCCAGATTGAATTCAGGAACATGAGTGTAATTGACTCCAGGCTCAGCACTCTATTCCCTGTGTCCTTAGACTGGCTAACTAGTAGACACACACACACACACACACACACACACACACACACACACACATAAGCACATTCATACATACACATATGTACATGGGCAGACATTAACTTAATTAAAATGCAATTTACAAAAACCAAAATCCTATTTTGTTTTAAAGGAAAAAAAATGCAATACTTGAATTCAAAATCCTTAGGAACACATGTAAAAAATTGAAAGAGAAATTTTCTAAAAGTGGACATCATTTTTAAATCATTTTAATTACTTTAAAGAACAGTTTGACTTACTCTGATTTTTCAACCATATCCATCTTTCTCAAAAAAAAAAATCTCAAAGAGAGACACTAATCCCTTGACAGATGATGTTGCCCCTGTAATTGCTCACTTGTCATTTCAGTTGTCACTTTAGAAACAGAAAAGGAAGTGCTGAAGCTAAGGACAAGAGTCTGAAAACTGACATTCCAATTAACCTTGCTGGGTTTTGTGGGGTGTTTTAATCATTTTTTAGCAAATCACCATGATCACTCTACTGGCTGTGCAGCTTTGGGATTTAGGAAGTGTTTTCTTCACAACAACCAAATGAGATCACAAGAAAAAGTATTGTTATTCTCATTTTATCAATGACAAAACTGAAGTCTTTGGCACAGGAGTGACTTGCCTAGAATTATTAAATCCATCCATATGTTGAAGCAAACTATCTATACAGTACATTAAAATTTGTAAAGAGAATTAAAAATATTATCTCATTTTATGCCCACAAAATCTCTAAATGGTAAAACATTATTGAGATCATAATTTATGGATTTGAGAACTCAGAATTTAAAAGGTAAAAATAATTGCTCTGGATCACAGTTTGTCAATGTCTAGAGCTGCATTAAAATTCAACTTTTTATGATTCCATATCCAGTACTATAACCCCTGCACCACATAACTATATCAGATTCAAGAGCGTGACTCTGGGATTTTGAAGGCAATGGTAATGTTTTTATCTCAACTATTTAGAAAAATCATTTCATTTCAATATTATTCTTGTATTCTTACAAAACCTTAAACATTAGAATATTTATTTCCACTTTTTTGGAGGAAGAAACTGAGAGTGAATGAGATTGAGTGTCTCATACAGAATCAGAAAGCTACTAAGTTTTTAAGGCTGTATTTTGATATCAGGAGTTCCTAGTCAAGACCTACTACACTATCCACTGGTAGTCACAATGACCCCAGGTATTGTGGACAATGGATCAGACCCTGTGCATTTATGCGTTATTTCCCTTTTTTCTGATCTCATTTTAGATTTAAAATATTCAATTGAAATGAGAAAAACATCATTCTAGATATGAAATATATATATATGTATCATTTTTCTCTGTATAAGCTCTGTGAGGAGTTACTAGTAGATGTTTTTACGTATATATCCAGTATCTAGCACAGTGCTTGTTCTAGTTGAAGAGTTTAATAAATGTTTATTAAAATTATTTAAATGAAATGCTTCAATAATTAAAAATTTCAATGAATTTCTAAAATTTCTAAAGTATACAACTCTCTTAATACCCTTTATTTCAGAACAGATACATTAGTAGAGTGATAAGAGTCCTTTACCAAAATGAAAATGAAGGTACCCCACTAAAAATGAAATAAAACAAAACTGGCTTCTTAGAGCTGAAGATGAGGAGAAAGGTAATTATAGCTGTGGTGTACAGCCTCAGTAAAGGCATTTAGGTTTTCCATTTCCAAAAAATTAGGAGAGGACCAACATAATATCTAATCTGGTGGGCTTCTAATAAATAGTTCTTGAATCAATATACTAAAATCATCAGTGTTTAATGTCAATAAAGATGATACATTCTTTTGGAGTGGGATTGAAAAGACTTAGCAAAAGAAAATCCACAATTCTCAGGCAGTATTCTCATCTGAAAATAGTAGAAAAGCCAAGGTTGAGTCATAAAAGACAGAGATTGCTTTACGTGATTCAAATCTCCAATTTGGGGTAGACCATGTTTTAAGGACTACAAAGCTTTTCTTGGTGATAACATTAAGCCATCCTAGATCCTTGAATTAAAGATTGCAATTATGTGATTTTTGATACTTTTAAAAAGAAATGTCTTCAGTCATATTAATAATCATTTTTTTTAAAAACTGTGATTTCATTAGCATGGAATCATTTCAAATGACCCATGAGTCTTCTCTTTCTCCACTTGGATTTTCAAACAGCAATATTCTTATTGTTTCCAATTAATATTGAATGGAGAAGTAGGTATCATATGCTAAGTCACCATATGGTGATGAATGACCAATTTTCAAATTTCCCTGAGTATAACTGTATTCAATCAAAATAAGATAGGAAGGTGAAGTGATCCTTGACCTTGACAAAAAAGCAGTCCTAGGCCAAGGATTTTTAATGAACTTTTTTTTTAAGTTTTAATGTACATGGGACAACGGCCCATAACTTATTGAACCTTTAGCTTCATTGGTGAAGAGACTGTTTCAAAGAAACAAGATTGCCTCTTTCTGGAAGCAATCAGTCTTCACTTAGAAATAATTTTTCTAGGCTTCAGTGAGTCAGCATTTTAACAGTATCTAGTTAGCATAGAAGTACA
Organism: Myrmecobius fasciatus; assembly: GCA_023553655.1. NCBI lineage: Eukaryota > Metazoa > Chordata > Mammalia > Dasyuromorphia > Myrmecobiidae > Myrmecobius > Myrmecobius fasciatus. Next base: position 10,098 of record JAJPUD010018458.1, on the reverse strand, counting down.
TTGTTGGAGTTGGAAAGTACTGGATCCAAATACCATATGCAAAATTTATAGGCAGGACTCTTGTGCCCCTGGAAATATTCCTGAAAATATAATTCTTAAATATAAAAATGTGGATATTAACAAGTATAATACTTTGTTCATAGTGCTAATAGGAACTAGATGTGCCATTTTGTAAGTCGAAAGGGTACTCCCTCTCTCACCATGTTATGAACTTCTCTTATAATTACAATCTTGTATTTTTTTTTTTAGTACACTGAGAGTTGACATAATTTGTCTAAGGTCACAAAACTGAGATCTTGCTGATGTTGATGCTATTTACACATCACACATACACACGTTAGGAAATGAGATCATCTAACTTTAGGTTCTTTACAAAGCTTAAGAATCTATACAAATGTCATTAATAGGGGTTTAACATGCTTAGTCTGATACAATATTCCTAAAGTACAGGGCTGATCATGGCCTATTTAAGAAGCTTCACTAAGCTCCTTATGAGCAATAATTGCTTAATTCTTTGTACTCATCAGTCCAGCAACTGGGACGGTGCCTGGCAAAGGGTAGAGGATTAAAAAAAATGTAGACTAATGAATTGCTGGGTTTTAAGGTATACATTCTCCTAAAATAAATTACAACCTCCTATGTTTGGAAAATAAAGGCTTTCATAAAATAATTTCAATTTACTTTTTCTACCTTATGACATATTTTTGCTACTATTGTCTAGCTAAACTTCACTACTTGAAACTCACCATACACAAACATTTGAATATACCCAAATATTTTTGCACGAGGTATCTCCAATGCCTAGAATACTGTCCTTTCTTGCCTCCACCTTTGAAAACCTAGATTCTTTAAGATTCTTTTCAGTGGAAACCTCTATAAGAGTCCATTTCTGCCTCACCAGTTGATGATATTCCCTTCACTTACTAAATAATTTTATATTTGCTTTGAATAGATTGCATCTTTACTTATTCAACCTAACTTATTTTTCCTTAATAAAGTAAGAGTTCTTTACATGGTTGGAGGTATTTCTGGCATGTATTTATTATTTATTTTGTTTCTAGACTTTACACAGCTTATGTCATATAGTCAGTTGTTAATAAGTCCTTATTGAATTGTATTTGAGTGGCGTTAAAACACTATGCTAAATTATTTCTCTTACATTAAGAGGGAATGATGTTATATTATTAAGATGTAATAAAGCAAAATTCATATATTGCCTGGAATAGGTGTTAATACTTAAAAAAAAAAACCTCCCTTCTGACATTGGAAATGAAGTGAATATCCTGCAGAATTGATACAATAGGGAAAAATATCCAATTCTCCCCAAATCTCTGTTGTTTAAAAAATCTGTCATATATTGAACATTATATATTGAACACACATTGAAAGTAAACTTTATAAAAAATTAATTTGAATGTCATTAAAAAATCAAGAAGATCCTATAAAACTTGAGGAGGAGAACTGACTGTCAAGGGCCAACCCAAATGTTTTGAAGAACTAAGTCACACTTTTGTGGATTTCTAGAATAATGACATTAAAAGTGAAGACACTTTCTAGCATAATGAGTTATGAAATGTGTCCTCAAGTATAGAAGTGGATTCAGAGACATGATGTATTGGAAATAACACTAGATTTAAAAGCTAGCAAGTTAAAGAATCTCACGGTTAGAAGTGATTCTGAGATCATTTATTTAAACATTACCCTGAAAAAAAATTTCCTTCATAACATCTCCAAGAAGTAGACATTTGTCTTGTACTTTATTGCCCCCAAATAGAATGAAGGCAGCACCTCCTGAAGCAGGCCTTTTCATTTTGGGACAACAGGAGAAAAGGAAATCTTGCTTGATGTGCAACTAAAATGATCTTCCTTGAACCTGCCAGGCTCTTATTCTAATTATACTATCTGGTGTCAAGACAAAATAGTCTATCATATCTTGTAGATTGTTGTCCACAAAATCTTGAAAATAGAAATAATGTTATCTTTCTCAAGTCTACTCTTTTTCAGCACTTACGATTTCCAATTCCTCAAAACATTCTCTATATTCCTACAGTGAGGGGTCCTTAAACTCTAGGCCATTATTTACATGTATTATCTCAAAGTTGTCTAATGTTCATTTATTATCAACTATAGTCATAGAATTATGCTAACTACCAGAGATACAAAGATAAGGAGAAAATAAAACCTTACTAAAACAAATACATAATTATTTTCTTCAGAGAATTCAGTGGAAAAGAGAAAGATTGGGAACATGGAAAAAAGCTTCTTGGAAAGGATGGAATTGGAATCCAGCCTTTATAATCCCATGTTTTTAATCCCATGATATTATTTGTATTTTACAAATAATGAAAATTAGACAGGTTAAATAACTACTCCATTATTATGTAGTGAGTAAACACACATGCATATATATATGCATATATATATATATACATATACACATATATCCTTCTCTATGTGCACATATATGTGTGTATAATTTCTGTATGTATAATTTTCCTCTGGAGTGTTTGATGTGCATAAAATTATTCATCCTTCTTTATATATGATGTTACTGATTTTCAGTGATGTCCAAGTTTGAGGGTCATGTGGCTAAGAGGTGTCAGAAGTAAGATTCAAATTACTTGTAGTCTCTGAGTTCAACATTTTGTCCATGATTCTATTTGTCCTTCCAGTAGTAATCATAGAATCCTAAACAGTGGTAGAAACATATTCAGTGGCCATCAATCCCAACACCTCCATTTTACAGATGAAGAAACTGAGAGAAAGAGGGGGTTGTGTGACTTGCACTGGGTCACAGAGAAAGTGACTAAGAAAGCATTCATGAGTAAATATCATTGTCTCAGAGTATGGTATTATATCTCCCCCAATGAACTCAAGATTGAGAATTCAGAAAGTCTCCTAAGTTTGAATCTGAAGGGCTCCCATATGGTATGACATTTTGCTTTGCAATGGCAGCTGGAAAATGGAAGTGGGGTGAAATAGGAGTTACTACCAGCATCTTAATGCCTAAGATCTCAGCCCAGGACACTTCCCTAAAGTACATTCAAGTTTGTCCACAAATAATCTGACAATGAATCACAGTATGACAACAAACCATGATGATAAATTAGAATTAAATGAATTGGAGAAGTTTCTAGTTAATTTCCATTGAAATACAGATAGGCTAAGAGCTGAGCAAAAAATTGCTTACAGCAAACATGGTTTATAATTCTTCAAACATACACCATTCCTTTGCACTGGTTTCATCAAACTCAACTATCGTCATGTGGCCTTCTCTCATGGGGTAAAAACATAAGAATGCTAGAAATGAGTTTTCAAGGATTTGGACTGCTGATCATATGGGAAAGTGGGGTTTTTAGATCTATCTCAGGTAGGATTGGGGAAAACTTCCCATTTTGTTGTTTGAAGCCTTTTTTGCAATCTGCCTCTCAGTCCATCTTTTTCAATGTCTTTCATATTCCTCTCTTTCGTTCACTCTTCATTCTAGCCAAACCACTTTAGTGTGGTTCCTTAAATGTGACCTAGAATCATTTCCCGCTCCTCCCTGTTTTTGTAATGGATATCCTGCAGACCTGGAATCCATTCCACCTATTTTTGTTATTTTCTTTAAAGTTCAACTGACATTCTTCTTCATCTCTATTTGTGTCATTCTCTGTCTCTGTCTTTCTGCCTTGGTGTCTCATTTTCTCCTTATTTTTCTCTCTTCATCTGTCTCTCTCCTCCAGTTCCTCTCTGTAATCTCTATATCTCCCTCTCTTTTCTCCATTCCTTTCTCTCTCTTTTCTCTAACTCTCTGTCTCATTCTATGTCTATCTCTTTCTCTGTCTGATCAGCTTGTAGAATTTAAGCTCCTTAAGGGTTTTCATTATTATATTTTTGTTCCTAGTGTCTATCTTATAAAATTGAATTGGAAAAGGAAGAAGTTTCTTATTATTATGGATATTATTATTATTATTATTATTAAGCTGTTTTGGTAATAATGTTGGTGATGCTGATGTGGCTGTGGTTTGTCTTTCATTACCAAAGATTTCTTTGGTACCAGGAAAGATATGGCATTATATGAAATTGAATTGGATTTCAGTGAGGGTGGCTTGTGCAAAGTTACCAACCTCACTTTGCCCTCCAGAGCCATCTGGGTATAGTGGACAGATATAGATCAGGATGATTTATAAGATGGCACTCGATTAAGTGGAAAATCTTGACCTTTTTAAGCTAAGGTCTTAGAAAGATCCTAGTTTGAATGATCTATTGCTTGGTAATATAAGAAGAAGACTGAGGATGAGCAGCTAATTGTGATTCTAATTAGTCTTGTTTATGTTTATTTGTTCTATTTGATTTTTTAACCAGACCTTCTAATGACACTCAGATTATAGAATACCATTGGCCAATGAAGATTTTCTCCTTTACAACATAGATCATAAGAAAATTGCCTGTGGCACTGATGGATTTAATGACTTTCCCAAAGTGATTCCATGGTACTATGTTTGATAGTTACAAAGTAGAACTTGAGCACAAATATTTCAAGTTTGCTTATTTCTAGATTTTGCTCAATCTGACCTTTTACAGTAAATATTCTCATCTCCTCCCCCAACATATTCTCTAAGAGTCAGAGGTAAAGGAAATGAGTATTTATTAAGTGCTAGTGATTAGGCTTAGCATTCTACAAATTATTTCATCTGATCCTCACAACAAACCTTGAGAAAGAACCCAATATTTTGCCCATTTTGCAGTTGAGAAACAAAGGCAGAAGATAGTGAGTCATATAGATAACACGGAAAAGCAGTATCCCTATATGGATCTGAAATCATATCTTCCTGATTCCATGTCTAGAGCTCTTTCCACTCTATTAACTAATTTCTCTAAGGCTATTTTCCTTCTAATTTTTATATCACTATTTATTTACATGTTGTCTACTACATGAAATAGGATTTCCTTCAGAGCAGTGGCTATTGTCGCCCTTACTTTGTATCCCCAGCTTTTAGCACAGTGCTTGGAATACAATAGACACTTAATAAATGCTTATTGATGAGTTGATTGATTATCTGTTATGTTATTCTACCTCTCTGTAATAAATTGTGAATTTAATATAAATCAAATCAGTCTCACCTTATATAATACATTTAACTTTTAGAATAATCCATTAAAATATTTATATATAACTAATACAAGAAAGCATCTTTATCCTGGCCTGTTGACACAGAAGTGAAATATAAAGGCACAGTTTCTGCCCTCAATAAACTAAGTAAGCAAAGTATCTGACTAGTGTAAAGTAAAAGTGAAATAAACTACAAAAGTGAAAAGAAGGACTCAAAGAAAGTGCTAAAGGACAGTTTGGATTTCTTTTTTAATTCAAATATCTATAAAATTTTCCAAGACAAAAAGTGCTTTATAGCCATCTACCCCAAATGATACCAGAAGAATTATTTTTATATTTTACTAATCTATCAGTGAGGAGATCCCGTTATTCCTGAGGCTGCCCATTCTATTTTTGGACAGTTACATTGAAAATAATTTTTCCTTGCATTGACCCAAAACTACCTTCTTTTAATAATAGGGGTCATAAATTTTTGAAATCAGCTTTTCTTTTTCCTCTTTCAAAGTATTTTCCTCTCCTAAGTAATGATCTCTATGTCCTTCAATTTACTCTATTGTATGTTCTTGAATGTTTGCCCTGCTCTGGACACTCCCCAACACATGAGGATTTTTCCTAAACTTTGGCACCCAGAACTGAACAAATTCTCCAAGTAAGGATTGGCAGAGATAGATGATAGGAACCTATCACCTCTTAATCCTGGTCACAATTCAGCTTCTACAAATCAGTCATAGTTTTGATAGATATGAATATAGAATGTAACTTCCTTACAGAATTAAAAAATATAACAAGATATTTAGAGTTGGGAGAATATACTTGGTGACTAGGAACAGAAATAATATTATGCAGGCTGAAACAGAAGGAAACTAGCTAGAATAGAGAATAATAATCTCAGAAAATATTAGAAAAGATAGAACATTGACCTGACATCCCCAATTAACCCTCTGTCCTTGGATAAGACTTCATCCTGGGTTTTGATTCTCTCATCTAGAAAATGAATTGGTAAAATCGCATTATTCCTTCTAGCTCAGAATTATTTTTTAATAATCTTAGAGGACAGTTCTTGAGTATACAAAGCAAATTGTTTTCAATCATCAGTGCCATGAATTTAATCTTGAAAGGGAAATTCAGTGACCATCTGGTCATCCCACACCTAAAAGGAATTCTTCCCATAACATATTGGTGGAGTAAGCATATAAGTCAGGCTACAAGATCTCCAATCAGAAGTTACATGGAAACATTATCTCTAAAAACAAATTATAACAATTATAATAGCTAAAGTTGTTAGAAAGTTTGTTTCTGTTTGCTCATTTCTGTCCCCTGCTCTCATGAAGAAAAAATGGACTTTACCACTCATCATCCCCTATGTTTTGCTAAGATCACACTGAAAGCACTTAACTAAATGCTAAGAATTTTAAATATCTCTGAAAATATAATTACAAAATAGAAAAAGTCTGTGGCATCAAGGTTTTTAAATGCTCTTGAAATCAAAATATAGAGGAATGAAGAGACCAGAGAAAGACAATGCTCTTGGAAATCAATGAGGTAATGAGTATAATGATGAGATAGTTGATTAACACTTTATAAAAGAGGCAGTAGTAGTTTTGGTTTGTATGCCATTTTCTTAAACTATGACTTAAACATACTTCTGTAGAAAAAATCTGGCCAAGCAATGTCCAAAAGCATACTTCATTCCCAAAGGCTAGAATTAATGTAAGAATCACTTCTGTTTTGACCAGAATCCCTGAGAGTCTTCCCCTCCCAGATTTGTTTATTTATTTACTCATTTACTGATTCATTTGTTTGTTTTTTGAACTGGGTGAAAGAGTCCTTTCTTTGACTCAATTGCTACAGTCTTAATCATTGAATGGGCATTACCTCAGTCAAATGGAGACCTGTTAAAGCCCTTAGCTTGGGGGGGAGGGACAAGGTCTTCCACTGCATTCAGGGTCATCTTCAATTATTCTGATCTACATGTGGTCACAGGACCCAGACTGCTCTGGAGTAGAAAGTGAGACAAGTTACCTTACACAGTTTTTTTTTCTCATTTAAAGATAATTTTCTTGCCTGTCATGGCAATACCTCTGTGATGTCATGGACCTCCTTGAAAAGGAAAGACAAACAACAACTTCCCTTAATAGCCAAAGATCCCTCTACATTATCTGACTTCCATGTGATCTGCCTGTCTCTCATTCAGTTTGCTATCCTCTATGACCCCTAGATCTCATTGACAATGTTAAAATTTCTATTCAGGGAAACATAAAAGAATTTAAAAGTACCTTTGTGTATTCCAAAACACATAGAGCTATGAGGGAAAATAAATTAATCCAACCCTCTGGATTTGTATAGTAGTTTACCTTTGCAAAGAAATGTCCCCAGAGCATCCATGTGAGGAAAGAAGTATGAATATTATTATCTTTACATCACAGATCAGGAGAATGAGAATCTGAGCTGGACAGTCATGTTCCCTTGAGAAGCGTGCTAGTATGTATGTTGGGACAAAATTCAAACCCAACTCTCAGGATGCCAACTTCACTGTTCCATGAATTAGAAGAATATAAATCCCCAAACAACTAGAACCAGAAAAGTAATGGCTTTTCACATCAGTGAGAATAAACAAATTCTCAGAGAGAAATATATGTCATTACTAAAAACTAAAAATCTTACATATTCCATTCATGGAGTAAAGATTGGATAGAAAGGTCAATCAATTCTTTGTCACTTATTTTCATCATTTTCTCTAAATGATTGTCCATTCTCAGTTACACAAAGCTATAAATATTCAGAATAATACTTCCCATGTGTAATTTGTTTTCTGATTATTCACCATTTCAAATTATCCAGAGTCTAACTACAATCCAAGATTGTGAATAATAAGGAGTTGACTGGGCTACTACTTGTTTCCCTCTTTAAAAACCCAAACTAATTAGTCACTCTATTATCTTCATTGACTGATGAATAAATTGAGCCAAGTTGACTTTCAAAGTCATTGAGACAGCAGTTAATAGTTGATAGCTGCTAATGAACCAATTAAACAAAATATTTTATATAGCCTCCTTGAAAGTGTATTGGACATAAATGGCCTTGCAGAATAGGCTACTGGGAGCATAAACAATGTTATGAGCTATGCTGTGACAGGAATATGTAAACATGTTGGCGGATTATACTGAGGTCAAAGAATCTTCCCCATGTGTTATACCATCACAACCCTGTTAAAAGCTTGGCTTCATAGGATATCCAAGTTTCAATTGCCAAACAACTAAATTTTAATTTGTGTCACAATGGCAACTAGGTGGCACAGTGAATAGAGAATTAAGCCTGGAAACAGGAAGACTCATTTTTTTGAGTTCAAATCTGGCCTCAGATATTTAATAGGTATGGAAGTCTAGGCAAGTAATTTAAATTTGTTTACTTCACTTTCCTCATCTGTTAAAAACATGCAGAAAACAAATGGCAAACTACTGCAGTAATGATGCAAAGAAAAAGTTATATGGGATTATGAAGAGTAGGACATTGAAAACAACTCAGCACAAAGGTCTCATTTCAAAAATATATAAAGAACTATGTCAAATTTATAAGAATACAAGGCATTCTCCAACTGATAAAATAGTCAAAGGACATGAATAGATAATTTTCAGATGACAAAATCAAAGTCATTTGTAGTGATATGAAAAACATGCTCTAAATCAGCATTGATTAGGGAAATGCAAATTAAAACAATTCACTCCTCTCAGATTGGCTAATTTGACAGATAATGATAAATGTTGGAGGGAATGGGGGAAAACTGGGAAATAATGCATTTTTGGTGGAGTTGTGAAATGATCTGGAGAGCAATCTAAAATTATGCCCAAAGGACTATCAAAATGTGCATATCCTTTGACTCAATAGTGCCATTGCTGGAACTGTATCCCAAAGAGATCCTAAAGTAAGGGATGAGACCCACATGGCAAAATTGTTTGTAGCAGATTTTTTGTGGTTGGAAAGAAATGGAAAAAAATGAGTGCATAACCATCAATTGGAGAATTGTTGAGTAAGTTGTGGTACATGAAGGTAATGGAATATTATTGTTCTATAAAAAAAGATGAACAAGTTAATTATAGTAAGGCCTTCAAATATTTACATGAACTGATGCTGAGAGAAACAAGCAGAACCAGAAATACATTGTATGCAATAACAGCAAGAATGTTTGATGAGCAACTATGAAAAACTTGGTTCTTCTCGGTAGTTCAGTGATCCAAAGAAATCTCTATAGACTTTGCACAGAAATTGCCATCTGCATCCAGAAAAAGAATTGATGCGACTAAATGTAAATCAATATATTCTGTTCATTTTTTTTCTTTTCTGTTTTTTTAATCTCTCCCATGTTTTTCCCTTTTGATATGTTTCTTCTCTCCCAATATGATTCATAAATCAATATGCATTAAAAAACTTACAAAAATATGAAAAAAAACCAAAACACTGTGATCAGATGTAACCCAGATTCTAAGGATCACTTCATCTTTACAATCTTTGAGACAGGAGGGGCGGAGCCAAGATGGCGGAGTGAAAAGGTGACTTTCTGCCTCTCCTCCAATCTTCTCTCAAATCAACAATAAAATAAGCCTCCGAACTGATCTTCAAGTCAACGAACTCAGAAATATTTGGGCACAGCTCTCTGGATAACTTCATATCAGGTTAGTCGGACTCGGACAGAGAGATAAATAGAGGACAACTGTGCAGGCCAGAAGTGAGGGTGGGACTCAGCTCAGCTCATCGTGGAAGAAATTCCAAACTCCAAACTCCCAATTCCAAACACCTGGAGTTTATCTGAGGCACTTGGGACACTCTGCCCTGATTGGGGGCAGGTGTTCTGGCAGACTTGCCTTGTTTAAGGAGTAATTCGGACTTAGTCCTAGCCCCCACTGGCCCAGCACCTTAAGTCAACTCGCCAAAGTGCCCCAGGGCAAAGCCTTTTGCAGCTGCCGCTTTTTTTTCCCCTGCCTTAAAGAGATATCCACACTGTCTAA
>JAJPUD010018457.1:0-28660 GCA_023553655.1 Myrmecobius fasciatus | reverse complement strand
ACTATTAGAATTAATCCACAACTTTAGCAAAGTTGCAGGATACAAAAGAAATCCACATAAATCATCAGCATTTTTATACATCACCAACAAAATGCAACAGCAAGAGATACAAAGAGAAATTCCATTAAAAATAACTATCGATAGCATAAAATATTTGGGAATATATCTGCCAAGGGAAAGTCAGGATCTATATGAACAAAACTACCAAACACTCTCCACACAAATAAAGTCAGATCTAAACAATTGGAAAAACATCCAGTGCTCTTGGATAGGTCGAGCAAATATAATAAAGATGAGAATACTACCTAAACTAATCTATCTATTTAGTACTATACCAAACTCCCTAGAGATTATTTAACTGACCTAGAAAAAATAACAACAAAATTCATCTGGAAAAACAAAAGGTCAAGAATTTCAAGGGAATTAATGAAAAAAATGTAAATGAGGGTGGCCTAGCTGTACCAGATCTAAAACTGTATTATAAAGCAGTGGTCACCAAAACCATTTGGTACTGGATAAGAAATAGAGTAGTGGATCAGTGGAATAGGTTAGGTTTACAGGACAAAATGCTCAATAACAATAGTAATCTACTGTTTGATGAACCCAAAGACCCCAGTTTTTGGGATAAAAACTCACTATTTGACAAAAACTGCTGGTATCATTGGAAACTAGTATGGAAAAAATTAGGCATTGACCCACACCTAACACCATATGCCAAGATAAGGTCAAAATGGATTCATGATCTAGACATAAAGAATGATATTATAAACAAATTAGAACAATGTAGGATGGTTTACCTCTCAGACCTATGGAGGGGGAAGGAATTTGTGACTAAAGAAGAACTAGAGTTCATCAGTAATCACAAAATAGATAAGTTTGACTATATCAAGTTAAAAAGTTTTTGTACAAACAAAATGAATGCAGACAAGATTAGCAGGGTAGCATAAACTGGGAAAATATTTTTACATCCAAAGGTTCTGATAAAGGCCTCATTTCTAAAATATGTAGAGAATTGACTCAAATATATAAGAATTCAAGCCATTCTCCAATTGATAAATGGTCAAAAGATATGAACAGACAATTTTCAGATGAAGAAATTGAAACTATTTCTGGTCACATGAAAAGGTGCTCCAAGTCATTATTGATCAGAGAAATGCAAATTAAGATAACTCTGAGATACCACTACACACTTGTCAGATTGGCTAAAATGACAGGAAATGATAATGATAACTGTTGGAGGGTATGTGGGAAAATTGGGACACTGATACATTGTTGGTGGAACTGTGAACGGATCCAACCATTCTGGAGAGCAATTTGGAACTATGATCAAAAAGTTATCAAACTCTACATACCCTTTGACCCAGCAGTGTTTCTACTGGGCCTATATCCCAAAGAGATTTTAACGGGGGAAAAGGGACCCACATGTGCAAAAATGTTTGTGGCAGCCCTTTTTGTAGTGGCAAGAAACTGGAAATTGAAAGGATGCCCATTAATTGGAGAATGGCTGAATAAATTATGGTATATGAATGTTATGGAATATTATTGTTCTGTAAGAAACAATCAACAGGAGGTTTTCAGAGAGGCCTGGAGAGACTTGCATGAACTGATGCTGAGTGAAATCAGCAGAACCAGGAGAACATTATACACAGCAGCAAGACTATATGATGATCAATTTTGATGGACATGGTTCTCTTCAACATTGATGTGATTCAAACCAGTTCCTATTGTTCAGCGATGAAGATAGTCATATACATCCAGAGAGAGGCCTGTGGGAACTGAGTGTGAACCACAACACAGCATTTTAACGCTTTCTGTGAATATTTCCATGCATTTTGTTTTCCTTCTTAGGTTGTTTTTTCTTCTTCTCTCTCTAGATCTGATGTTTCTTGTGCAGTAAGATAACTATAGATATGTATACATGTATTGTGTTTGTCATATTATTTATCCTATTTAGCATATATTAGATTACCTGTCATCTAGGGGTGGGGGTGGAGGGAAAGCGGGGAAAAGCTTGGGAAAAAAAAGTTTTTGCAAAGGTCAATGTAGAAAAATCACTCATATGTTTTGTAAATAAAAAGCTTTATAAAAAAAAAAAGAGAGAGAAGCCAGTGGGGATAATGAATATAGCAAACATTATAGATGACAGCTGAAGATAAGCATGAAGAATGGATTCTTTGTTGTACTACTACTCTGGAGCAATTAAGTGACAGAAAGCAGACTTTCTCCAAGATACAGAGATAAGAAATCAATCATATAACTGAAAAGAAAAAAATAAACTTTATGATAAACTCTTAAGACAGATAGCTTTACAGCAGTAAGTGTAACTATCCTTAATGCTTAAAAGTTCAACAAGAACAATTCAGTTTTTCTATCTGCCAAAAGATTTGAGGTTTGTTCTTCTCTCTCTCTCCATAACAGCTGTCTATGGTGAGAGTTCTTTTTGGTTTTTTATTCATTTTTAAGGCTTGAAATTGACCATGTGTTAGGGCATAAAAACTTCAAAATCAAATGCAGAACGGAAGAAATAGTAAATCCATTTGTTTCAGCTCATGATGCAACAAAAATCACATGCAATATAAGGCTAAGAGAAAATAGACCAAAAAAGCAACAGGAAAGTAAATAATCTCATCCTATAGAATGAATGGGTAAAACAGACATCAATTACTAATTTCATCCAAGAGAATGACAATAATGAGACAACATACCAACATTTGTGGGATACAGCCAAAGCTATACTAAGGGGAAATTTTATAACTGTAGATGCTTATTTGCATAAAATAGAGAAAGAGAAAATCAATGAATTGGGTTTGCAACTAAAGAAGCTAGAAAAAAAAACAATTTAAAATCCCCAATCAAATACCAAACTTGAAATCCTAAAAATAAAAGGAGAGATTAATCAAATTGAAAGTAAAAAGCTATTGAATAAATAAAACTAAAAGTTGGTTTTATGAAAAAAAACCAACAAAATAGATAAACTTCTAGTTAATTTGATTAGAAAAAGGAAAGAGGAAAATCAAATTGCTAGTCTGAAAAATGAAAAGGTAGAATTTACCAACAATGAAGAGAAAATTAGAGCAATAATTAGGAGTTACTTTGTCCAACTTCATCCCAATAAATTTGATAACTTAAGTGAAATGCAGGAATACCTACAAAAATATAGATTGCCCAGATGAACAGAACAAAAATTGAATTACTTAAATAGTTCCATTTTAGAAAAAGAAATAGAAAAAGCTATCAATAAACTCCCTAATAAAAAAATCCCCAGGACCAGATGGATTTACATGTAAATACTACGAAACATTTAAAGAACGATTAACTCCAATACTATACAAACTATTTGGAAAAAATAGGGGACAAAGAACTCCAACCAAATTCCTTTTATGACACAAACATGGTACTGATTACTGAACCAGCTAGGACAAAAACAGAGAAAGAAAATTATAGACCAGTCTCCCTAATGAATATTGAAGCAAAAATCTTAAATAAAATATTAGCAAAGAGATTAAAGAAAATAATCCCTAGGATATTACACCATGACTAAGTAGGATTTATATCAAGAATGCAGGGATGCTTCAATATTAGGAAAACTATTAGCATAATTAACTATATCAAGAACCAAATAAATAAAAAAATATGATCATCTTGATAAATGCAGAAAAAGCATTTGATAAAATCCAACATCCATTCCTATTAAAAACACTTGCAAGTATAGGAATAAATAAATTTTCTTTAAAATATGCAGTGTCACCTATTTAAAACCATCAGGTAGCATCATATGTAATGATGATAAACTAGAATCATTCCCAATAAGATCAGGGGTGAAACAAGATTGCCCACTATCACCATTACGATTTAAGATTGTATTAGAAAGGTTAGCTTTGGCAATAAGAGAAGAAAAGAGATTAAAGGAATTAGAGTAGGTCATGAGGAAACTAAATTATCACTCTTTGCAGATGATATGATTTTATACTTAGAGAACTCTAGAGAATCAGCTAAAACACTATTAGAAATAATTCACAACTTCAGCAAAGTTACAGGATACAAAATAAATCCACATATACCAAAAGCATTTTTATACATCACTAACAAAATCCAACAGCAAGAGATACAAAGAGAAATTCCATTTAAAATAACTGTTGATAGTATAAAATATTTGGGAATGTATCTGCCAAGGGAAAGTCAGGAACTACATGGGCAAAACTACAAAACACTTTCCACACAAATAAATTCAGATCTAAATAATTGGAAAAATATCAAGTATTCCTGGATAGGTTGATCAGATATAATAAAGATAACAATACCACCTAAACTCATCTATTTATTTAGTGCTATGCCAGTCAAACTCTGAAGAAATTATTTTAGTGACCTAGAAAAAAATAACAACAAAATTCATCTGAAAAAACAAAAGGTCAAGAATTTCAAGGGAATTAATGAAAAAAAAAAAAGCAAATGAGGGTGGCCTAGCTGTACCAGATCTAAAACTATATTATAAAGCAGTGGTCATCAAAACCATTTGGTACTAGTTAAGAAACAGAGTAGTTGATCAGTGGAATAAGTTAGGTTCATAGGAAAAAAATAGTCAATGATTATAGCAATCTAGCATTTGACAAACCCAAAGACTCCAGATTTTGTGATAAGAACTCATTATTTGACAAAAATTGTGGGGAAAATTGGAGACTAGTATGGCAAAAACTAGGCATTGATCCACACCTAACACTATATACCAAGATAAGGTCAAAATGGGTTCATGATCTAGATATAAAAATGATATTATAAACAAATTTGAAAAAGATAGGACAGCTTACCTCTCATATCGTTGGAGGAAGAAGGAATTTGTGATCAAAGAAAAACTAGAGATCATTATTAATCACAAAATAGATAATTTTGATTATATCAAGTTAAAAAGTTTTTGTATAAACAAAACTAATGCAGACAAGATTATAAGGGAAGCAATAAACTGGGAAGACATAAATGTCTGATAAAGGCCTCATTTCTAAAATATATAGAGAATTAACTCAAATTTATAAGAATTCAAGCCATTCTCCAATTGATAAATGGTCAAAAGATATGAACAGACAATTTTCAGATGAAGAAATTGAAACTATTTCTGGTCACATGAAAAGGTGCTCCAAGTTATTATTGATCAGAGAAATGCAAATTAAGACAACTCTGAGATAGCACTACACACCTCTCAGATTGAATAAGATGAAGAAAAAGAAAATGAGGAATGTGGAGAGGATGTGGGAAAACTGGGACACTGATACATTGTTGGTGCAACTGTGAACAGGTCCAACCGTTCTGGAGAGCAATTTGGAATTATGCTCAAAAAGTTATCAAACTATGCATACCCTTTGACCCAGCAGTGTTTCTACTGGGCCTATATCCCAAAGATATTTTAAAGGAGAGAAAGGGATCCACATGTACAAAAATGTTTGTGGCAGCCCTTTTTGTAGTGGCAAGAAACTGGAAACTGAATGGATGCCCATCAATTGGAGAATGGCTGAATAAGTTATGGAATATGAATGTTATGGAATATTATTGTTCTGTAAGAAACAGCCAAGATGATTTCAGAGAGGCCTGGAGAGATTTAAATAAACTGATGTTAAGTGAAATGAGCAGAATCAGGAGATCATTATACATGACAACACCAAGAGTACGATGATTTCTGATGGACATGGCTCTGTTCAGCAATGAGATGTTTCAAACCAGTTCCAAGTGTTCAGTGATGAAGAAAGCCATATGCACGCAGAGAGAGCTCTTTGGGAACTGAGTGTGGACCACAGCATAGCATTTTCACGCTTTCTGTTGATGTTTGCTTGCATTTTATTTTCCTTCTTGTGGTTTTTTCTCTTTCTAAATCAGATTTTTCTTATGTTGTAAGATAACTGTATAAATATGTATACATATATTGCATTTATCATAAATTTTAACATATTTAACATGTATTAGACTACTTGCCACCTAGGAGAGGGAGTGGGGGGCAAGAAGGAGGGAAAAATTTGGAACAGAAAGTGGGACAACTCACAGGTAAATACTCCAACTCAAACAACAGACCACTTGGTATAAGAATATGAAAAACAGAATGAGGGAAAGAATGAGGAAATGAATCTTCTTCAGAATGGCCTGCTTTTCATCAGTCTCTGCTTGATTAATAAAGAGAGTCAGAGCAGATCACAAGCATGCGATTCATCTCTAATACTAATTCTTGCAAGGTGGTTAACTTTCTCCTATAAGGCCAAAAGATACTGAAAATAATATACTTCTATTGAAGAATGAATGAGTACTCTCCCTCTTTAATATGTCTGACCCTGCATGTGTAGATGTGATTGCTAAGCTATTACAATGATCTTTGAAAAACTGTTGAAAATGGTAAGGGTACTTCAAGACTGAAGAAGGGCAAATATTCCAATTTTCCATAAAATAAAAAAGAATGTAAATTAAAAAGCTTAGCCTGCTTGACTACAAATCCTAACAAAGTTTAAAAGATGTTCTTAAAGCATTTGTGTGTGAAAATTTAGACAGAAATGGCCATCTTCATGAACATCCACAGCTATGGAAATCAGACATGCCAGAGTATATTCATTTCCTTTTATATTGACAAAGTAACTACATATATAGTATGCTTAGAGTTTAACAAAATATGTGTCAGTCTCTCATGCTACTCTTGTGTGTGAAGAAGAGATTGGGACTAAGTAATAGTACAGTCATATTTTATTTATAACTGATTTGAAACTGGTTCAATAATAATCCAATTAAATCCAATGCTTAATAAAAGTCTATTATGTGCAAGAAATAGTATTAGATATTGGGGATACAAAGATAGATTTTTTAAAAATGATCATTTATTCAAACTTCTTACAAAAATGTAAAGAGATATTTATGCACAGATAACTCAAAACACCTTTTTTTATTTAAGAAAAAAGAAACTACCATCATTTTGAAAGATCAGAATAGCCTTCCTGAAAGAAGTGGTCCATGAACAGATAATTGATGGAAGTCATAGTTCCCAATTGGAGGAAGTAAGGAGGAAATATAATTCAGGCCAGAAGACAACTTATGTAAAGGCATGAAAGTGGGAGATGAAAACTTGATATTAGAGAACAGCAAGTTGTCCAACATTGCTGCAATTTAGAAATGAAGGGGAGGAAAGTCACAAGTTTGATCCCTTGGAACCAAATTGGGAAGGACTTTATTACCAAAACTGAATAGTTTACACTATATTTCAGAAGCAATGTGAAGGGACTTAAGACTACTGAAGTAGGGACAGTGATTTAGGAAGATTATTTTGAAATATTCATGGAGGATTGATCAAGAAGAGACTAGAACAAAAGTTCTAAATTTTTGTGTGCATGTCATGGACTCCTTTGGCAATCTGTTGACCCCTTCTCAAAATAATATTTTAATTGTATAAAATAAAACATAGAATTATAATGGAAGTCAATTATGTTAAAATGAAGATATCAAAATACTTTAATAATATGTTTATAGTTCCCTGACAAACTTCTCTGGAAGGAAAGAAATAAGAATTAGAGACCTATAGCGATTTTTGAAATAATCCAAGAGGGGACAATAAGGACCTAAGTTAGAATGGTGGCCATATTGGTGAAAAGAAATAGGCAACCAATTGGATGTAGGATGATGAAAAAAAGAGAAAAATTTGCATTTGCTGAGACAGAAAGATAAGAGCAAAATTGCATTTTGTTATTAGAAAGAGATTGATTTGAGGCATGACCAGAAATAGGGAAACATTTCCTGCCCCAAAACTGAATGAGTGTGGTCAAGTTTTATATCAGAGATAAACATTTGTGGTTCATTTCTAGACATGGCTTTGATGCTCACTAGCTTGGAAATCTTAAGGAAGTGATTTAATCTCTCTGGGTGTTACTAACTACTTCTTCAAGATGGATATAATAGCATCCAGTCCTTTTCATCTAAAAAAAAAACTATGTGGATCTTACAAGTTAACACATTTGAACGCATTTTAAATATGGCAGATGCTTTCTATAATAATGTAAGTAATGGACTTTGACCTGCCATTGGACAGTAGTGGCTCTGGAAGAGAGAGTGAAGCCGATGATTTTGTGCAACTCTGCTTGACTTAAATCCAATTTATACATGAATCAAAAGACATCATTGTATCATTTTTAAAGTTAGAGACCACCCCAAATGTTCACAAGGACTATTTGTGTCTGACCTGTGGCAGATCATTCTGAGCTCATATTTGTGTAATCAGACACAGTCAGACACCCTGTAACTCTAGTTTAACACAATAATATCATTATGGTCCTTATGGAGGATGAAGGACAACAACCAACCAATTAATTGATTGATTGATTATGACCTGAATGACGTTGAACAAAGTCTCTAAATTTCTCTAAGTCTCAGGTTCCTCACCTGAAAAATGAGAAGTTGAACTAGGTAACATATGAGATCTCTTCCAATTCTAAAGTTATTATCTGACTGTGATTGTCTGTTAATTACTTATTATATGTCAGGTACTGTAATAAGTGCTTGGAATATAATGCAGAAAAAAATTCAATAGTCTCTGCCTGCAAGGAGATTTTATTCTAGAGAGCAGAAAAACATAATGAATTTGTATTTGAATATGTAAAAGCTAATATAATATGCATGTGAAATAATTTCAAGGTGAAAGAAAGTACTAGAAACTGGTTCAACATCTGTATCTTCCCTATGAATAACATGACCTCATAGCTTGGCTATGAATTTATACGTTCTGTACATAGTAAAGTGAATTATGCTTACACCCCTAATAATATAACAGTTCTTATTTCAATATTTCACTAATTTGAGTTCTTCAATTTTTCATTATTTCGTTTGCCAGTCACTAAAGCAGACTGTATTCTCTATTTACTCCATCGTTCTCTGACTTGCCATATGAGGATACACATGAGATAAATAAGGTTGTGTGACTTGTCCAGAATCACACAGCTAGTATTTTGTCTCCCAAGGAAAATGACATTTTGCACCTTAAAATGATAGAGTGAAAATAGTGACTAAAGAATTGATACCCAAGGTAAGTATGGGGAAACTAAAAGAGTACCTATCTATCAGTGATAATTCTTGATCTTTTGGCTAAGATGAATGACTTTCTCAGCTATCACAAGAACTTGCAGATGTGATTTTGAGCCACTTGGAGAAGATATTTGAAAAATCATGTGCACCACAAGAAATATCACAAGAATAGAGAAGGGAAAACATTGCCCAAAAATAATTTTAAAGGGGATTATAAACTTTAGGCTAATGAGTTCAACATTGATTACTGGGCAAGTTATTGAGTGGATAGATAGTTGTCAAATATCTAGAAAGAGAAATGATGATTACAATAAACTACCATGGTTTCATCAAAAAGTCCCCATACCACAAACGAAAAACTGGGTATCTTGGAAAACTATTTATTAGATTTTCTTGGAATAGAAACATATTGTTTTATATAAAATCCTTTCATGTTCTGCTATGTACATGACAGTGTTTTTCTTTTCTTTTCTTATCTGGTATTCAAGTTTAAAATGAATAAAAAAGTTACAAACAAAGAACTGGTTATAATAGCCTAAGCTTATCTCTCCGTGGTTATGATTTATCTAGATTCTAGCAAAATCTTTGCTAAATGTCTCTCACAGGGAGAAGATAAATTTGGATTAGATGACAATATAATTAGATGGATTCAAAACTGATTGCAAAGTAGTTGTTAATTGCATGTCATCATGGAAAGAAGTTGCCTGTGGAGTGATCAAGAAATGTGTATTTGATCCTTCTTTTTAATAAGTGATTTGTCCAGGTTTCAGAGGCATATGCAAAAAAAGAGGTCAGCACAATGGTTGTATAGACCTTTATGTTGATTGTTAGCCTAATAACTTCCTCTCCCACCCTTTCCTTCAGAGATACCCAAGTACTGAGCTAGCTCTGGCAATGCATGTATTAACTTCATCATCAATGTTTTTGTCCCTGGAAAGAATATTGCCAAGGTAAGTGAATTTAACCATAGCATTCAAAACTTCTCCATTTGTCATAACCAATGGTTCCACATAGAGATAGTGTGGTACTGGCTGATGGAGTACCTGTGTTTTCTAAGTATTATTAGGCCAAAATTAGCATAAATAGCAGAGAATTGATCCATACTTTGTTGCATCTCAGCATTATTGTATACCTGTGAAACCTGGTCAGTATACCAGCTCTGTGCCAGGAAACTGAATCACTTCCATTTGACTTGTTTTTAAAGGATTCTAAAGATCACCTGGCAAGAAAAGATATCAGTCACTAATGTCCTTTCTTGAATTAAACTACCAAGTTTAGGATAATGACTCTAATATAGTAATGACATTTTAGTTCTCTTCAAGAATGAAGGATGACAAAAACAACAATGAATGATTTATATAATGTTTTATAGATCATAAAATATTTAGTATATATATACATGTATATGATAATGATTTATATAAAAGCATTTATGGGATATTTATAATATTCATGGATGGCAATTATGATAACACAATACATAATAGTCAGGATCAAAAAGCATGCCTGTCACATAGCAAGTGCTTAATATAATCTTCTTGCCTAAAAGGTTCTGCATAGGCTAGAGAATTAGACTGAGAATAATAAGATGTCAACTAATAATCAAAGACCTATTAAGTGATTTGGTTCCAGACATTGTGCTAAGTAGATACTGGGAATACACATACATTTCCAGGGAGTTTGCATGCTAATGAGGCAGACAAGTACATTCAACAAGATGGAGTAAGCCTGGTTAGATAGAAATAATTCTGAAAAAAAGAACATCTGGAGGTTTTGGACTGCAGGCTCCCAAAGAATTAGTAAAGGGATGTGGGACTCTCCCTCATTCCTTCCCACCAAATGCTAATGGGTTCTTGGGATACATTAAGAAGGATAAGAAAATTCTAAGAATATTCTGTATTGGTCAGACTTCATCTGGAAGTTTATTTTCCAATCTCAATTCCATAATTTGAAACTATCATCAATAACTACAGAATATTGACCAGGGCAACCAAAATGCTTATTTAAACATTCAAGAGGCCTCATGCAGGGTCTTTGGTTTCCAAGAGAACAACTAACCTCAAATTATGGATTATCTGATAGGCATAATTAATAAATTGATTGTTAATTATTCAGAAATTCTGTCTTTCAGGATTTTCGTTTGTTTTATATTTCTAAGTCCATGTTGTATGTTCAGCTAAAAGAACTGGTTATATTTAGACTGGAGAAGTGGAGATTCAGAGAGGACATAACAGATGTCTTTACATATTTGACAGGTTCCCATGTAGAGAAGGGAGATTTGCTTTCTTCTGTTTCACCCTACAAGGCAGAATCAGGAAGAATATGTCAGTCATGAAGAAAACAATTTAAGCTTGATCTCAAGAAAACTTCTCCTAATAATTAGAGCTTTTTGAAAATGAAAAAGACTGTTTTGAGCAATGGACTCTCCTTGGAGACCCTCAAATAGAGGCTAGAAGACATTTTTTTAAATTATACAAATGTCCCAATATTCTGAATGAAGGTTTAAGCTTTATTGGCTGTGTTATGGTGGGACTTCATTTCTTCTATGGATTGATCAAGATGACTGCAGGTTTCCTATCTCTTGGATTCTATGATTCTGTGGTCCTTACCTAGAGCATTTCCTTTGAACAATTTAATTCACTAAGCATTTTCTCAGTGACTACTATTTGCAAAGGACTTTTCTGGGTTCTATAATAATAAAAACATAGGGCAGCTAGGTGGCACCATGGATAGAGCACCAGCCCTGAAGTCAGGAGGACCTGGGTTCAAATCTGGTCTCAGACACTTCCTAGCTGTATGACCCTGGGCAAGTCACTTAACCCCAATTGCCTTAGCAAAAAGCAATAATAATAATAATAATAAAAACATAATAAATTGTCCTTGATCTTAAGGAGATTACATTTTGTTAGGGGGTGGCATGGACAATGTGTTTACAGAAAAGCAAATGCAGAAAATTTTCTTTTGGAGAAATCGTTCCTATGGGATGTGGCACCTCAGTTTAGCCATGAAGGAGCTAAGGACTATAAGAAGAAAAGTTAAGAGTGAATATATTATAACCTGTGCAAGTACACAAAGGAGGAAGATAAAATGACACTGAGTTTAGAGAATAGCAAGTAAGTCAATTTGCCTGGAGTGAAGGGTCCATGAAGGAGGGAAATGGAAAATAAATCTAGAAAACATCAGTGGTGTCAAACTCAAATTCAAAGGGGGCAGGAGCACTAAACCATAGACAAAGATTCTTGTGGGAACATATTAACTGAAAAAAAAATTACATGCTAATGTTATCTGTGTTTCATTGTAAGTTAGCAAGATGGCACATTGGATAGAGTGCTAGGCTTGAAGTCAAGAAGAATCATCTTTATGGGTTCATATTGGCCTCAGATACTTACTAGTTCTATAACTGGGCAAGTCACAACTCTGTTTGCCTTAGTTTCTTCATCCATAAAATGAACTAGAGAAGAAAATAGCAACCTAAACAAATATCTTTATTAAGGAAATCCCAAATGGGGTCATGAAGAGTCAGATACAAGTGAAAAAAAATATTTCATTGAGTTTTTTAATTTATTTTGTTAAAAATTTCCCATTTACATTTTAGTCTGGTTTAATAATTTGCTTGACATCTCTGGCCTAGAGCAACACTAAAAAGAACTTTGGCTTTTAACCTAAGAGCTTTTACTTTATCCTAGAATTGATGATAAATGCTAGTTTTCTTCCTTCCTTCAATATGGAACCAGTGAAGATCCTTCAGGAGAGGAGGGATTTTGGGAGACCTGTCTGCAGTAAGATTGTTTTGACAACTGTGTGGAGAATGGATTAGACAAAGGAAAGACTGGAAGCAGGGAGACCAATTAGGAATCTATTGCAACAGCTGAAGTAAGCCCTAATTAAGACTTTAACTATAGTGAGTTGGGTGAATGAAAAGAAGGAGAATGAAGTGAGAGATGTTGTGGAGGTTGGATTGGGAGGTCTTGGCAATTGCTTTGACTGGGCATTGGGGAAGAGATAAGTATGTCTTAATTATTAGAGATCTGAGTTTAAAATTAGGAAGAAGAGAATTTCAATAATGCTTCTAATATGTGATCATTTAACTCTGAGCTCAATTTCTTCATCTACAAAATGACAACAGTAACATCTACAACACTCACAGGATTATTGTGAGGTTCAAATTGTATAAAATGTTTTTTCAATAAAATTCAAATGTTGTATAAAGTCAGCTTTAATTGTTCTTCAATTGTTTGTGAACTATCTTGCCCAACTCTACTCCTCCTCCTTACCATAATAAAGGAAGAAAGGAGGGAAGGAAAGGAAGGAAGGAAAGAAGGAAAGAAGGGAGGAAGGAAAAAAGGAAGGAAGGAGGGAGGGAAGGAAGGAATGGAGAGAGGGAAGGAGGAAGGAAGGAAGGGAAGGAGAGAAGGAGGAACAGAGGGAAGGAGAAAGTAAGGAAGGATGGGAAGGAAGGAGAAAAAGAGTGAGGGAGGAAGGGAATAAAGGAGGGAGGGAAGTAAGAAGGAGAAAATCAGCATTTATTAAGTACCTACTATGTGCCTGGCACTTTATAATACTTAAGAGCTTTACATCTATTATTTTATTTGATCCTCACAACAACTCTGGGAGGTCGATGCTATTATTATACCCATTTACGGTAAGGTTCCATTAGCCATCCAATCTATGCTTGAAATTCTTCACTAAAGGCATATCTACTACCTCTTGAAGTAGCCCATTACAGTGTGGACAATTCTAAATACTGGGACCTTTCTCATGACTTCACGCATAAATTTTTCCCCTCACAGATAGTTTCTGATTCTGACCTCTGGTGCAAAACAGAAATCCTTGAAGTTGTCCTTGAATCAAGATGTTCTTGTCCAAAAACAATTGTGATATTCTTACTCTTTTCTTTTAAAAAGCTCCTTAGTTCACTCAACTTATACTCACATGATGAGGAAATAATAATAACAATGACAATATTTATATAATATTTTAAGATTTGGGGCAGCTAAGTAGCACAGTAAATAGATTATAGATCTGGAGTCATGAAGACTCATTTTCCTGAATTCAAATCTTGTCTCAGACACAAACTATGCTACCCCAGGCAATTGACTTAACTCTATTTGCCTTGGTTTCCTCATCTGTAAAGTGAGTTAAAAAAAGAAATGGAAAACTACTTCTCTGTATCTCTGCCAAGAACCAAATGATAGGTAACATGAAGAGTTGGACATCATTGAAAAATGACTGACCTGTCTTTCAAATTTTCAAAGCACTTTTCATGTATTATTTCATTTGACCATTATTTCATTTGGCTCTGAAATTGTGCTGGCTGCTGTCCTTTTTATACTCCCCACATTATCAATGTCCTTTTCAAATGGGACATACAAAACTGAACACAATAGCTTGGATGTTAATAATTGGACCACAATTCAGACAGAGGGAGTCTTACCTTCTTATTCCCAGAAGCTATGTCTCTTTTACTTCAGCTCGAATTCACTTGGACTTCAGAGCACCAGCCCTGAAGTCAGGAGGACCTGAGTTCAAATCTGGTCTCAGACACTTCCTAGCTGTGTGACCCTGGGCAAGTCACTTAACCCCAATTGCCTCAGCAAAAAGCAAATTCACTTGGACTTTTTGATAATCACTTTATCTTTTTTTAAGCTTACAATCAACTAAAATCCCGAGATCTGTGTGGTTGTTGTTGGGGGATGAGGGGGGTGATGTTGGAGGAAAAACTAATTGCATTTCCCATTCTATAATTGTGAATTTTCTTTTATTCCAAAATGTACAGTGGGATTTTATAGCCATGGATATTGTGTCTCTTAATGTAACATGTGTGCCATAGTATTTTTGGCTTGCAGATCTTATTTATTTCACATTAACCTTAAAGTTAATAGAAGATTGTACTCTTTCTTAGGCAAATTGTTAATTAGTCATACTTCTCTCATCCTGTATTTACGAATTTAATTTTCTCTAACCTGAGTCTGAAAATGGATAAATATACAGAACCTATTTCAGGTTTGAACCCAAATTCTAACTTGTCAAAATTCTTTCTGAACAGAATCCATCATCTACTATGTTGCCTATTCCTCAAAGCTTGACATCATCATAAATCTTGAGAATCATGTCATTAAAAAATATTGAAATGACCACCTTTGATGGACAGATTCTTGGGTCACTCCACTAAAACTTTTCTAAGTTGACATCTTATTAATGCCTACTCTTTTGTTTCCAGTTATTTGACCAGTTCTAAATCTACTTATCAAACTCACACACCTATAACTTTCAAACTCCATTCTCTTCCATATTTTTGAATCAAGAAAACATTTGCCTCTCTAATCCTTTATCATGTTATACAAGCAAAATGATCTTACAATGATTACTGATAGTAGATAATACAATACTAAATACATGTTTAAGTAAAAATAAATAGTTGTAAAATTCATTTGGATTGGAAAGAAAACTCCACATTCAGTGCTATAACTCTCCATTCCATAACTACAAAGTGTACTGCAGTTGTCATAAATAGCACAATGTGGCCAAATTGAGAGAAAAGATATCATTTGAAAACCAAGTAACTGGCATTTTGAAATGAGTAATAAAGGAAACTGAATTATCATTCTGGAGGATTATCTCAAAATGTCAGTGAAAACAGTTGTATATAATGAGTGAGTCATATAACACTATGACATTTCATGGCCAGAAGATTAAACTTATGTCTTATTCATTGTGGCATAGCTTGGTTTTCTAAATTCTTCTAGTTTAGAACTAGAATACTGTTCCTATTCGAAGAATCATTTTGATATTCATGGCAGATGGCTGCCCACAAATATGACAGAGTTTGTTTTTTACTTGTTTGAAACCCCACTTTTTGCTACAAAACATAATTTCTTCTCATTAATATAAGCAACTGCATTTCTCAGGGTTTAATAAATCTGGACATATCTTTCTGAATGATTAGGGCTATCTGTATTTTTTCCTTCCTCTTGCTAAGCATTGGTGAGATTCATTAAATAACAAACCATTTCATGTACTGCCATCAGGAATAGAATCATTTCAATACCTTTCTGAATATTTTTGAGATAGATTTGTATGTCTTGTTTCATTTCCCCTAGGAGAGAGAAGCAGTCAAATGAGATGGAAAGACCATTGGCTCAGACAACTGAAGGATCTATAAATCTAATCATAGAGTCAGCAGTCCTTGTAGGCCAACAAACGCTTTCCTGGCTAATTCTTAAATTGTCCAGTCTCATTTAAATATCCTTCCTTTTTTTGGGGAAAAAAGGAGTAGACATCAAACTAAACTTGCTAAAAATAAAAGGAAATCAGGAATTCATGCATTACTTCATCATCTCCAGATTCATTATAGTTTTGATTTTAAGGAAGAACTGGAGGATAAAGATCTTTTTTCCTCCGTATGGCCATGAAAGAATGGGTTGGAACTACATACTTATTTGATGATAGAAGTGGGGAGGAAGAGTATCCTGTATTGATAATCATAAGAACTTGATATTCTTTATTAGGAATTACTTTGACTAATGAAAAATGAACTAGACCTGTTTTAGCTGACCCAAGAGATCAAAGCTAGGAAAATGGATGAAATATGAAAATTCAATTAGAATTTAATAAACATTTCTTAAGAGCCTACTATGTGATAGGCACTATGCTAAGCACTTGGAATATAAATAAAAGGGCAGTCCCAGCCCTCAAGGAGCTTGAAGTCTAATAGAACAGTGGTTTTCAAACTCAAGAGAATACTGGGAGTCTCTGAAACCCTTTCAGAGGATCTACAAATTCAAAATTAATTTTCATTTCTAATAATATTATGTAATACAAACAAAAACTTTTTGGACAGATACTGAAATACAAGATAGTGAGAACATAAGTTCAAGGATCATTGTGATAGAGAAAGATAAGTTAAAAAAGGAAGCTGAAATGTGGGATGGCGGGCTACCAGCTTTTTGGCTATTTTTTTATCTCACGAGTTTAGCACAATCCTTGGCACTTAAATGTTTAATATATGCTTTTTTTCTTTCCATCTCTTTACCTGACACAGTGCCTAGCACATAGTTGTTATTTAATAAATTGATTTAATAAGGATAAGATAGTTTTTTTTTTAATTGAAGCTTTTTATTTGCATAACTTATGAATGGGTACTTCGTCAACATTGATCATTACAAAGCTTTCTGTTACAAATTTTCCCCCCTAGTCCCGATCCCTCCCCTAGATGGTAGGGAGTCCACTACATGTTAATTATATTGAAATACTTGACAAGTCGACTAGATATATACACATTTCCATACTTATCTTGCTGTGCAAGAACAATCATATCTACATGAACAAATAATATCTGAAAAAGGAAACCCAATACAAGCAAACATTGATAGAGAGCATGAAAATGATATGTTGTAGTGCATATCTCATATCCCTCTCTCTGGGTATATATGGCCCTCTTCACTGAACAATTGGAACTGGTCTGAAACACTTCACTGTTGAAGAGAGCCATGTCCATCAGAATTTATCATCATGTAATATTGTTGTTGCTGTGTATAATGATCTCCTGGTTCTGCTCATTCACTAAGCATCAGTTCAGGCAAGCCTCTCCAGGCTTGTCTGAAATTGTCCTGCTGGTTATTTCTTACCAAACAATAATATTCCATAATATTCATATACCATAATTTATTCAGCCACTTTCCAATTGATGGGCATCCATTCAGTTTCCAGTTTCTAGCCACTACAAAAAGGGCTGCCACAAACAATCTTGCACATGTGAGTCCCTTTCCTTCTCTTTGGGATATAAGCACAGCACAAACACTGCTGGGCCAAAGGGTATGCACAGTTCGACAACTTTTTGAGCATAGTTCCAAATCGCTCTCCAGAATGGTTGGATCTGTTCACAGTTCCACAAACAATGTATCAATGTCCCAGTTTTCCCACATGCCCTTCAACATTCATTATTATTTTTTCATGTCATTTTAACAATCTGACAGGTGTGTACTGGTACCTCAGAGTTGCCTTAATTTAAATTTCTCTGATCAATAGTGATTTGGAGCACCTTTTTATATGACTAGAAATGGTTTTAATTTCATCATCTGAAAATTGTCTGTTCATATCCTTTGACCATTTATCTATTGGAGAGTGGCTTGAATTCTTATAAATATGAGACAATTTTCTATATATTTTAGAAAGGAGGCCTTTATCAGAACCCTTAAATGTAAAGATGATTTCCCAATTTGTTGCTTCCCGCCTAACCTTGTCTGCATTAGTTTTGTTTGTACAAAAACTTTTTAAATTAATATAGTAAAAATTATCTATCTGTTGTTTAGTTAAGAGTTCCAAATCTTCTTTGGACATAAATTTATTCCATCTCCACAGGTCTGAGAGGTAAACTATACTATGTTCCTCTAATTTGCTTACAAAATCACTCTTTATATCTAGATCTTGAACCCATTTAGATCTTATCTTGGTATGTGGTGTTAGGTGTGGGTCCAGCCCTAATTTCTTCCATACTAGTTTTCAATTTTCCCAGTAGTTTTTGCCAAATAGTGAGTACTTATCCCAGAATCTGGGGTCTTTGGGTTTATCAACCACTAAATTGCTATAGTTATTGCCTAGTTTGTCCTGAGATCCTATCCTATGCCACTGATCGACTACTATATTTCTCAGCCAATACCAAATGATTTTGATGATCACTGCTTTATAATAAAGTTTTAGATCTGGTACAGCAAGGCCACCTTCATCAGCCTTTTTTTCATTAATTCCCTTGAAATTCTTGACCTTTTGTTCTTCCAAATGAACTTTGCTACTTTTTTTCTAGAATTGTAAAAATAATTTCTTGGGAGTTTGATTGGTATGGCACTAAATAAGTGAATTAGTTTGGGTAGTATTGTCATTTTATTATATTCGCTTGGCCTATCCGTGAGCACTTAATGTTTTCCAATTAACTAGGTCTGATCTTATTTGTGTGGAAAGTGTTTTGTAGTTTAGTTCGTATAGTTTCTGACTTTTCCTTGGCAGATAGATTCCCAAATATTTTATATTATCATCCGTTATTTGGAATGGAATTTCTTTTTGTATCTCTTGCTGCTGAACTTTGTTAGTAATATATAAAAATGCTGATGATTTATGTGGATTTATTTTGTATCCTACAACTTTGCTAAAATTGAACCAGCCCTGCATTTCTGGTATAAATCCTACTTGGTCATAGCGTACTATCTTGGGGGTGACTTTCTGTAATCTCATTGCTAAAATCTTATTTAGAATTTTTGCATCAATATTCATTAGGGAAATTGATCTATAGTTTTCTTTCTCTGTTTTCACCCTACCTTGTTTAGCTATCAGCACCATAATGGTCTCATGGAAGGAATTTGGTAGTATACCTTCTGTCCCTATTTTGTCAAATAGTTTATATAGTATTGGAATTAATTGCTCTTTGAATGTTTTGTAGAATTCACATTTAAATCCATCTGGCCCTGGAGATTTTTTCTTAGGGAGTTATTTAATAGCTTGTTCTATTTTTTTTCTAATATGGGGCTATTTAAATAATTTATATCCTCTCCTGTTAACCTGGGCAATCTATATTTTTGTAGATATTCCTCCATTTCATTTATATTATCAAATTTACTGGCATAAAGTTGGGCAAAGTAATTCCTAATTATTACTCTAATTTCCTCTTCATTGGAGGAAACTTCTCCCTTATCATTTTTGAGACTAACAATTTGATTTTCCTCTTTACTTTTTCTAATCAAATTAACTAACAGCTTATCTATTTATCTGTTTTGTCATAAAACCAACTCTTAGTTTTATTTATTAATTCAATAGTTTTCTTATTTTCAATTTTACTAATTTCCCCTTTTATTTTTAGAATTTCCAATTTGGTATTTAATTGAGGGTTTTTAATTTGTTCTTTTTCTAGTTTTTTTTAATTGTAAGCCAAATTCATTGATCTTCTCTTTCTCTATTTTAGGCAGGTAAGCATACAGAGATATAAAATTGCCCCTTATAACCGTTTTGGCCATATCCCACAAATTTTGGTATGTTGTCTCATTATTGTTACTCTCCTGGATGAAATTATTGATTATGTCTATGATTTGCTCTTTCACCCATTCTTTCTTCAGGATTAGATTATTTAATTTCCAATTAACTTTTGGTCTATTTTCTCCTGGCCTTATATTGCATGTGATTTTCATTGTATCATGATCTGAAAAAGGTGCATTTATTCTTTCTGCCTTTCTGCATTTGATTTTGAGGTTTTTATGCCCTAACACATGGTCAATTTTGTATAAAGAAAACTATATTTAGAAAAAAGTAAATTCCTTACTGTCTCCATTCACTTTTCTCCAAAGATCTATCATAGATAACTTTTCTAACAATTTGTTTACCTCTCTAGTTTCTTTCTTATTTATTTTGTGGTTTGATTTATCTAATTCTGAGAGAGCAAGTTGAGATCCCCTAATAGTATATTTCTTCTTGCATCTCTCTTCATTTCTCCCCTAGGTATTTGGATGCTATACCACTTGGTGAATATTTATTGAATATTGATATTGCTACATTATCTATGGTACCCTTTAATAAAATATAGTTTCCTTCCTTATCTCTTTTGATTAGATCTATCTTTGCTTTTACTTGATATCAGAATTGCTTTCCCTGCCTTTTTTTTTTTTTTGTTTACCTGAAGCATAACAGGTTCCGCTCCAGCTTTTTACCTTCATCCTGTATGTGTCACTATGCTTTAGATATGTTTCTTGTAGACAACATATTGTTGGATTCTGGTTTTTAGTCCAGTCTGTTATCTGGTTCCGCTTTCTGGGAGAGTTCATCCCATTCACATTCACAGTTAGAATAACTAATTCTGTATTTCCTGCCATCTTATTTACCCAAGTTATGTTTTTCCCTTTCCTTTCCCCTTTCTCCCTTCCCCCTTCTCAGTATTTTGCTTTTGATGACCCCTCCCCCAAACAATTTTCCCCCCTTTAGAGCCCCTCCCCCCTTTTTTTACTCCTTTCCCCTGATTCTTATATTTTCCCTTCTATTAGTCTATCCCTTTCTTTTCCTCCTTTCCCTCCCATTTCCCTATAAGGAAGGACAAGTTTCTCTGTGAAACCAAAAGTGTCTGATATATACTTTTAGAGCCCAATCTGATGAGAGTAAGATTTACACAATGCTCATCTCCCTCTCTTCTTTCCCTCAATTATATTAGGTTTTCTTTTCCTCTTCATGAGATATTACCTTATTTTTACCTCCTTTTTAAACCTTATTTTACCACCTTTTCCCTCTTTTCCCCAGTATGCTAGCCTTTCCCCTTCTAGTTTCTTTTTCATATTATCGAAGTAATATCTAATTATACCCCCAATTTTTAAGTATCCCCATAGTAGAAATAAAATTCTCAAGAGTCCTTTCCTTTTTACCTTTTTATGCTTCTCTTGAGTTCTGTGTTTGGAGGTCAAATTTTTTGTTCAGATATGGTCTTTTCATTAGAAACAGGTGAAATTCACCTATATCATTAAACGACCATCTTCTTCCCTGGAGGATAATGCTCATTCTAGCTGGATAGGTTATTCATGGCTGTAATCCAAGTTCCTTTATCTTTTGGAATATCTGGTTCGAGGCCCTTTGATCCTTCAGTGTGGAGACTGACAGATTATGTGTGATTCTAATTATAGATCCTTGGTATTTGAATTGTTTCTTTCTAGCTGCTAGCAATATCTTTTCCTTGGTGTGATAGTCCTGAAATTTAGCCATGATATTCCTTGGGGATTTAATTTTGGGGTTTCTTTCAGGAGGTGATCGGTGAATTCTTTCAATGTGATTTTGCCTTCTGATTCTACAACCTCAGGGCAGTTTTCTTTCAGGATTTCCTGGAAGATAGTGTTTAGATTCTTTTTTTCATCATGGCCTTCAGGAAGTCCAATAATCCTTAGATTGTCTCTCCTAGATCTATTTTCCAAGTCAGTTGTTTTTCTTAGGAGATATTTCATATTTTCTTCCATTTTTTTCATTTTTTTGTTTTTGTTTGACTGATTCTTGAAGTCTCATTGAGTCATTCACTTACATTTGTTCAATTTTAATTTTTAGTGTATTATTTTCTTCAGTTACCATTTTTAGCTCCTTTAGTACCTGGCTAAGTGATTTTTTTTTGTTCATTGCATTCTTCTTCCAATTCACCAATTTTGTTTTTCAGTAAATTGGTGTCTTTATCATATCTCTGTTGGAGGGCTTCTTGCACTGATCTCAGTTCATTTCTCCATTTATCATCTAGCTCTCTTTTGTGATTCTTTATGCAATCTTCCAGGAAGGCCTTTTGAAAGGGGGACCAGGTTATATCTCCCTTGATGGCTTCCTCTGGAGTTGCTTTGCCTATAGGAACCTTAGGATCTGGGGTCTGCCCTTCTTTCTCTCCATAAAAGTTGTCTATGTTAAGAGCTCTCTTCTGCTTTTTACTCATTTTTTTTAAAAGCTTGGGGTCTGGGCAAAGCAGAGAGGCAGCAGCTGTGGTAGTTTGCCCTGGGGCAATTCTGCTAATTAACTTCCAGTGCTGGGCCTGTAGGGCTAAGACCTTGTGTTTGCAATGGGTTACAAACTGCCTTTTACAAAAGGCAGATCTTCTAGAGCACCTGCCCACAATTAGGGCAGAGTGTCCCCAGTGCCTCAGATACAATCACCAGCTGTTTAGAGTTTCTACCCACCCAGTTTCCTGCCCTGTCTCCTGGATGCGGGGCAAACTGCTCACTCCCCCTGCCAGACTGAAACAGACCTGCTATGAAGCTCTTCAAAGGTAACTTCAGCAAGCAGTATTTCATAGTCCAAATATTTCTGGTTTCATTGACCTAAAGATCAATTCAGAGGCTTATTTTACTGTTGATTTGAGAGAAGGTCAGAGGAGGACACAGAGAGTCACTCACTCTGCCATCTTGGCTCCACCCCTGAGTCTTAAGATAGTAAAAAACAAAAAACAAACAAACAAAAAAACAATAGCTTTTTATTTTCAATGCATGCAAGATAGTTTTCAACATGTGCTCTTGCAAAATCTTGTGTTCCAAACTTTTCTCTCTCCTCCTCTACCTCCCCATACAGCAAGCAGTTTGATATAAGTTAATCATGTTCAATTCTTCTAAACATATTTCCACATTTACCATATTGTACAAGAAATATCAGATCAAAAAATGAAGAAAGAAAAAAAGCAAGCAAACAACAACAACAACAAAAGGTGAAAATACTATATTAGGATCCAAAATTCAGTTTCCATGGTCCTCTTTCTTGATGTAGGTGGCTCTCTCCATCACAAGTATATTGGAATTGGCCTGATAATCTCATTGTTGAATAGAACCAAGTCCATCACAACATATGATCATAACATAATCTTCTTGCTATGTGTAGTGTTCTCTTGCTTCTAGTTATTTCTTTTAGCATCAGTTCATGTAAGCACAAATAAAAAGGTGGTCCCAGCTCTCAAGGAGCTTATAGTTTAATAGAGTAGTGTTTTTCAAAGTCCAGAGAATCTTGGGGATCTCTGAAACCATTTCTGAAAGTCTACAAATTCAAATCTCTTAAATCCTTTCAGGGGGTCTACAAATTCAAAATTAGTTTTCATTTCTAATATGGTAAATATATATAAATACAATTCTTACAAACAAAACTCCAGGTCTTTCTGAAATCATGTAACTGATCATTTCTTATAGAACAATAATATGAGGTTGGGATAGTTAATAAGATCATGGCAATAATAAATTTATCTAGCACTTCATAATTTACAAATCATTTCATATACATTGTTTTAGATGGGCAACTAATTTTAAGAAAAACTCATTGGGGGGCAGCTAGGTGGCGCAGTGGATAGAGCACCAGCCCTGAAGTCAGGAGGACCTGAGTTCAAATCTGGTCTCAGACACTTAACATTCCCTAGCTGTGTGACCCTGGGCAAGTCACTTAACCCCAATTGCCTCAGCAAAAAAAAAAAAGAAAAAAAAAAAAAGAAAAACTCATTGGATTTTGCTGAGCTAAATTGCATTGTGAGGGTTTGTAGGTCAGATATAAATGGAAATAAGTAACCATTGAGGTCCCTTCTACTGCTGAGATTTTCTGCTTCTTTAGAATTGATGATGAAAATCTTGATAGACATCAATTATTTTATAATTCAGTTTTCTGTTCAATATGAGACAGATATAATGACTTCTAAATTTTTCTCAGTGCCTCTGTGTGTATACATGTGTGTATATATATGTATGTGTCTTCAGTAGGAAAAAAATCCTTTCAACATATATCATCATTTTGGACAAAGAGTGGCCTTTTATATTCATCTATTAGAGCCTATGGAAAACAAGTTGAATTTGAGTCACACATACATACTTTCTCTTTATTTCTCTTTTTCCCTCTTTCCCTTTTCCCTCCTTCCCTCCTCCCTTTTTTTCTCAAGTCATTTCCCCACAGAGAACAGATAGAAAAAGGAAGAACAAAATACAAATCATGCTGTTCCTCCAAAGGTCAGTTTGGATATGAAATTAGCAAAGATCAAAGCAGCTTATGAGCAAGAATATTTAAATTCAAGAAAAATGCGAAATGTTTGTCCTTTGAAAAGCTCCCTGTTCATTTTTTTGTTCCATGCCTAACTTGCTATAAATTATCACCCTACCACCTTCTATGGCAGGTTTTATTCAGTCAGTAGCTGCCTAAATCCTAACAAGGCTTATTCCAGACCAATTGCAATTGAACTACTTTCAAAAGTCTAAATAGCAGCTCTGCTACTGTGTGACTTTGGGGATATTTTGCAATCTTTCATCCACAATGCTACTTGGATGTCTTGGTACAGATAATAAATGATCAGAGTCCAAAAGAGGAAAGGATTAGCTTTGACATGCATTTATTCTGTCTACTATGTTAGGTGTTCAACAGACATTCACAGTTTTAATAAACTACTCTACTCTTTCATGGAGATTAAAATATAGCAAATGTATATAACATATTCACAAATAACCCTAGTTCTCTAATGGACTTTTGATTGTATTTATGAGTTCAGTAGTAAAGCTAGATGGTGCAATGGATTGCATGCTGGGTCTGAAGTCAAGAAGACTTTTTGAGTTCAAATATAGACTCATACACTTCATAGCTATTTGACTCCAGGCAAGTTTTGATTATCTGTAAAATGAGCTATAGAAGGAAATGGCCAATCACACCAGTATATTTGCCAAAAAAAAAACAAACAAACAAACAAACAACAAAAAAACCAAAAACAACAACAACAACAAAAAACAAATGGCATTACAAAGAGTTAGTTGGACATGACTGAAAAGATTAAATAACAACAATGTTTGTTTAGTACTCTCTCAAGAAGAGAAATCACCACTCTCCTATACTTTTTCATTCTATGAAACTTTTGCCCATGCTGTCTAAGAAATCTTCCATAAAGAACTTCCCAAGAGTGCTAGATGACTTTGACTAAATCCTTTAACATTCTTGAGTATTTTTATAAAATCTAGGCAGTCCATTTGTTACCCTTCTTGCTTTATGACTATCCCACCCTTGTTTGATCATTTATTTCCTAGAAATCTTTTTTTTTGTTCTGGCACATTTTTTTGAAATTTGTTTTTATAATGGACTTGATACATCAACAAACATGAACATTTAAATATGAAGTCTCTTTAAAGTGTGTGTGTATATATATAAAGTATATGGGAACTTAAACTTTGTAATACCAACATTGTCTTTCTGGTGTCCCTATCTGACTTGCTATTCTTCATTGTGTATTTTTGATGCTTTATTGATACTTTCTTTTCTCTTTTTCTTTTTTTTATTAAAGCTTTTTATTTTCAAAACATATGCATGGATAATTTTTCAACATTGACCCTTGCATAGCCTTGTGTTCCAAATTTTCCCTTCCTTCTTCCCATCCTTCCTCTAGATGGGGCAAGCAATCCAATATATGTTATACGTGTTAAAATATATGTTAAATCCAATATACATAGATCTATTTATAAAACTTGTTGCTGCACAAGAAAAATCAGATCAAAAAGGAAAGAAAATTAATAAGAAAACAAAATGCAAGTGAACAACAACAAAAAGAGTGAGAATGTTATGTTGTGATCTACACTCAGTTCCCACAGTCCTCTCTCTGGGTGTAGATGGTCTCTTCATCACAAGATCACTGAAACTGGCCTCAAATACCTCATTGTTTTAAAGAGTCACATGCATTAGAATTGATCATTGTATAATAGTGTTGTTGCCATGTACAATGATCTCCTGATTCTGCTCATTTCACTCAGCATCAATTCATGTAAGTCTCTCCAGGCCTCTCTAAAATCAACCTGCTGATCATTTCTTATATAACAATAATATTCCATAACATTCATATACCATAGCTTATTCAATCATTTTTCTTTTTTTTTAGAAATTTGTCTCCCAAAAGTACTATAGGAAACAAAAGGTCTTTATTGTCTAAAAGGATTTTAGAAGGTTAAATGGTGGTTTGAACAATCAGAAAGTACAGTGGATAGAATGCCAAGCCTAAAGACAAGAAGTCTCATCTTCCTGAGCTCAAATTTTTTTTTGTTTTTAAATTTTTTTATTAAAGCTTTTTATTTGTATAACATATATATGGGTAGTTCCCCAACATTGATCTTTACAAAGCTTTCCATTACAAATTTTACCCCCAGTCCCCTCCACTCCCCTAGATGGCAGGAAGTCCACTACATGTTAATAATGTTGAAATGCTTGAGAAGTTATGCAAGAAAAATCCTATCTACAAGGAAAAAAAAGAATCAGAGAAAGGCAACACAATGCAAGCAAATGACAATAGAGATCATGAAAATGTTACATTGTGGTCCATATTTCATTTCCCTCTCCCTGGGTGTATATGGTTTTCTTCAGTGAACAATTGGAACTGGTTTGAGACAATTCTTTGTTGCAGAGAGCCATGTCCATCACAGTTGATCATCATGTAATACTGCTGTTGCTGTGCATGATGATCTCCTGGTTCTGCTCATTTCACTCAGCATCAGTTCATGCAAGTCCCTCCAGGCCTCTCTGAAATCGTCCTGCTGGTTGTTTCTTACAGAGCAATAATATTCCATAACATTCATATACCATAATTTATTCAGCCACTCTCCAATTGATGGGCATCCCTTCAGTTTCCAGTTTCTAGCCACTACAAAAAGGGGTGCCACAAACATTCTTGCACAGGTGGGTCCCTTTCCCTCCTCTAAGATCTCTTTGGGATATAGGCCCAGTAGAAACACTGCTGGGTCAAAGAGTATGCACAGTTTGACAACTTTTTGAGCATAGCTCCAAATTGCTCTCCAGAATGGTTGGATCTGTTCACAGTTCCACCAACAATGTATTAGTGTCCCAGTTTTCCCACATCCCCTCCAACAACATTCATCATTATCTTTTCCTGTCATTTTAGCCAATCTGACAGGTGTGTAGTGGTACCTCAGAGTTGTCTTAATTTGCATTTCTCTGATCAATAGTGATTTGGAGCAACTTTTCATATGGCTAGAGATGGTTTTAATTTCATCATCTGAAAATTGTCTGTTCATATCCCTTGACCACTTATCTATTGAAGGGTGGCTTGAATTCTTATATATATGAGACAATTCTCTATATATTTCAGAAATGAGGCCTTTATCAGAACCATTAAATGTAAAGATGATTTCCCAATTTGATGCTTCCCTCCTAATCTTGTCTGCATTTCTTTTGTTTGTACAGAAACTTTTTAACTTAATATAATCAAAATTATCCATCTGGTGTTCAATTAGGAGTTTCAGGTCTTCTTTGGACATAAATTTATTCCATCTCCACAGGTCTGAGAGATAAACTATATTACGTTCCTCTAACTTGCTTAAAAAGTCCCTCTTTATATCTAGATCATGAACCCATTTAGATCTTATCTTGGTATGTGGTGTTAGGTATGGGTCAAGCCCTAATTTCTTCCACACTAGTTTCAAATTTTCCCAGCAGTTTTTGCCGAATAGTGAGTATTTATCCCAAAAGCTGGGGTCTTTGGGTTTATCGAATGCTAGATTGTTAAGCTTATTGCCTAGATTGTCCTGATATCCTATCCTGTGCCACTGATCGACTACTCTATTTATTAGCCAGTACCAAACGGTTTTGATGACCGCTGCTTTATAATATAGTTTTAGATCTGGTACAGCAAGGCCACCTTCATCTCCCTTTTTTTTTCATTAATCCCCTTGAGATCCTTGAGGTTTTGTTCTTCCAAATGAACTTTGCTACTATTTTTTCTAGATCTGTAAAATAATTTCTTGGAAGTTTAATTGGTATGGCACTAAATAAGTAGATTAGTTTGGGTAGTATTGTCATTTTTATTATGTTTGCTCTGCATATCCATGAGCACTTAATATTTTTCCAATTGATTAGGTCTGATTTTATTTGTGTGGAAAGTGTTTTGTAATTTAGTTCGTATAGTTTCTGACTTTTCCTTGGCAGATAGATTCCCAAATATTTTATCCTATCATCTGCTATTTGGAATGGAATTTCTTTTTTCATCTCTTGCTGCTGAACTTTGTTGGTAATATATAAAAATGCTGATGATTTATGTGGATTAATTTTGAATCCTGCCACTTTGCTAAAGTTGTGAATTGTTTCTAATAGTTTTTTAGTTGAGTCTCTAGGTTTCTCTAAGTATACCATC
>JAJPUD010018456.1:0-25853 GCA_023553655.1 Myrmecobius fasciatus | reverse complement strand
GGGGATTGGGGGGGGAATTTGTAACAGAAAGCTTTGTAAGGGTCAATGTTGAAGAATTACCCATACATATGTTTTGCAAATAAAAAGTTTTAATAAAAAATAAATAAATATATATATATATTTTACAATTATGCTGCACAAGAAAAATCAGATCAAAAAGGAAAACAAAAAAAATAAGTAAATAGCAAAAAGGTGAAAAAATTGTGTTGTGATCCACATTCAGCCTTGACAGTCCTTTTTCTGGATGTAGATGGCTCTCTCCATCTCAAGTTTATTAGAATTGGTGTGTGTGATTCCTTAAAAAAAAACAAAAAAAAAACAAAAAAAAACCTTTTTAAGTATGAACTTAGCAAACATTAAATAAAATGGGTATTTCTTTGTGCTTTTCCTTTAAGCAAGAGGCAGCTAAGTGAAAAAAGCAGCATGTGATTTAAACTCATTCTAATATTGTCTCAAACACTAGCTGTGCAAACTTAGACAAGCCCCTTGATCTCTCTTAGCTTCAGTTTCCTCATCTGCAAAATGGGGATAATAACAGCATCTATTTCATAGGATTATTGTGAGAATCAATGAATTCACATGTAAAAATACTTTGTAAACCTTAAAATACTACATAAACACTAGCTGTTGTTTGTTATTATATAAATTTGTTTATTATATAATTTTATTATATGTTATTTTATATATATATAATGTATAAATAATATATATAAATATATATAATATAAATTAATTATATATATATAATAATTTCACCTATGTTCTACTTGTCTAGAATTCTTTCTGGCCTTCTGTTCTCTTCTGTGAATGAAAAAAATGTCACTTCAATGACTTTTCTTCCCTTTAAACATTTGAGGACAGGAATCACATTCCCTCAAGATCTTCTTTCCTTTAGGACAAATAATCCTTCAGCTCCTTCAATCATTCCTCACCTAGACAGAGGCATCACCCTATCCTCCAGACTATCAGAGTCCTTCCTTGAATGTGACATGGAGAACTGACCACAAGAAGTCACATATTGTTCAGCCAGGGAAGAAAATAAAAACACCTCTGCTTCTCTGGATACTTTTTATTGTAGACTAAGAAGCATTGGGGATTGGTTTTTCCCCCCAGTGGTCACATCACATTGTTGGTTTATTCTGTTGGAACCCACTATGGCTCACATCAAGGACCATTGGCCCAAGGAAACCAAATAGATCCAAGTGGATTAGGAAATCAGGAAAGATTCTAGAATCCAAGCATAGAGATGAATCCTACACAGGTCGGGAGTTAGTATAAGAAAGGTTTGACACTGGATGATAGGATATTATCTCATAAGACAAGTGAGGGAAGGCATAAATCCAAAAGTAGGCAGTTTTAGGGAAACTCACAGTCAGAGGGACCTAGAATTCAAGGGGATTGACTCTATCAGCATACTACTTCCCACAAACAGAGGCTTCAATATAAGCAGGCACTTAATAAATATTTGTTGAATTGAATTGAGGATTGGGTGGATAGATGCTGAGCAAAGTAGGACCCTAGTTCTAGAAGAACTAAAGTATTGCAAAGAAAGTCAAAATAGGAATTCAAGTTTAGGTAAGAGGAAAGGTTGATAATAAGTAGTTGATGATAATAGCTCACTTTTACTTAGTGTTTTGTTGCTTGCAAAATAATTTCCCCACAACAGCCCTGTGAATAGATAGGCCCAATAGTAGAAGTATTTTAGTCCAGATTTTATAGATGGAGAAAATAAGGCTCAGTAAAATTAAGCGATGTGTCCATAAATAGTAATTATCAGAGCCAAGACTTAAAACTACTGATCTGCTCCAATATACTTCCTTTCTAGGAAATGGAACCAGGGTACAAGAGCAGTGTATAGACTAGTAGTAGGATTGACTTAATCCTGACTATAGACACATGGAGTTTTGTATTTTCTTTAGTTATAAACATAATTGATTCCAGAACCTGGGTGGTGTTGGATAGACAGGTGAGGTTAAAAAAAAAATAAAGACACAAGTCCTTTTTCATATGAATTGCTATTAAGCTAGGGTCCTCTGTTTTGTACTTGTGTCAGTGATTTATTTATATATTATTTACATATTTGACTTGATAAAGTTTTGTTTGCTCAACCAATTAGTTGTTCTGTTGAGATCTTTTTTTGAATCCTGATTCCATTCATCCAGTGTATCAGCTATTCTTAGCTCCAGATCATCTGCATCCTCAATAAGTGAACCACACAAATGTCTGAGTCTTCATCTAGATCCATTCAAGATTGATTTGTTTTTTTAAAAATTTATTAAGCCTTCTCATCTATCCTTAAGCCTACCATTGATGCTCCTCTCCACCCTCTCAGTTGAGGACCTCAATTGAAAAAATTAAAGTTAATCACCTAGAACTCCTGATTCTCCCTTTCTCAACTCATGTCCCTCTATTAATTGTTTAATTGTTTTTTTAATTAAAACTTTTTATTTGCAAAACATATGTATGAGTAATTCTTCAACATTAATCCTTACAAAGCTTTCTGTTACAAATTTTTCCCCCCTACTCCCCACCCCTCCCCTAGATGGCAGGATATCCACTACATGTTAATTATGTTAAAATACTTGACAAATCAAATATATGTATATATATTTCCACACATCATTTTTGTGCAAGAAAAATCGTATCTACAAGAAAGAAAAATCAGAGAAAGGAAACACAATGCAAGCAAACATCAACAGAAAGCATGAAAATGTTATGTTGTGATCCACATTTCACATCCCTCTCTCTGGGTGTATATGGCTTTCTTCACTAAACAATTAGAACTGGTTTGAAACATTTCATTATTGAAGAGACCCATGTCCATCAGAATTGATCATCATATAGTATTGTTGTTGCCGTGTATAATGATCTCCTGGTGCTGCTCATTTCACTCAGTATCAGTTCATGCAAGTCTCTCCAGGCCTCTCTGAAATCATCCTGCTGGTCGTTTCTCACAGAACAATAATATTCCATAACATTCATATAACATAATTTGTTCAGCCATTCTCCAATTGATGGGCATCCATTCAGTTTCCAGTTTCTAGCCACTACAAAAAGGGCTGCCACAAACATTCTTGCACATGTGGGGCCCTTTCTTTCCTTTATGATTTCTTTGGGATATAAACCCAATAGAAATGCTGCTGGGTCAAAGGGTATGCACAGTTTGATAACTTTTTGAGCATAGCTCCAAATTGCTCTCCAGAATGGTTGGATCCGTTCACAGTTCCACCAACAATGCATCAGTGTCCCAGCCTTCCCACATCCCCTCCAACATTCATCATTATCTTTTCCTGTCATTTTAGCCAATCTGACAGGTGTGTAGTGGTACCTCAGAGTTGTTTTAATTTGCATTTCTCTGATCAATAGTGATTTGGAGCACCTTTTCATATGACTACAAATAGTTTTAATTTCATCATCTGAAAATTGTCTGTTCATATCCTTTGACCATTTATCGATTCAATGGCTTGAATTCTTATAAATATGAGACAATTCTCTATATATTTTAGAAATGAGACCTTTATCAGAACCCTTAAATATAAAGATGATTTACCAATTTATTGCTTCCCTCCTAATCTTGACTGTATTGGTTAACTGTTTAATTGTTATTGAAAAAATGTTAACTAGTGAAAGATAATGGAAAGAACACACTAAATGGGGGTTCATAAGAGATGATAATATTAAAAATCAAAACTATTCAGGATTATCCTAGAACCTGGAGGAGAGAAGTAGTAGCTGCCATGTCAGGAACCAGTCTAACAAAGTATCTTTTTCTTTTTTAAATACCATTTTATTTTTCCAAATATATGCAAAGATAGTTTTCAACATACATTTTTGTAAGATTTTGTTCCAAATTTTTCTCCCTCAAACCCTTCCCCAATTGCTTACTTCCCCAGGCAATCTAATTCTTTTCTCTGCTAAACTTCCTGAAAAGATCATCAATATTTGGTGCCTTTCCTTTCTCTCTTTTCTCTCTCTTTATAAACCCACTGATTTTATAGGATTAAATGTCAAGTCAAACATATAAGTAAATCAGTGGCACAAGGACAGAATGTAGGACACCTAGTTTAATATGGTTCAACTCAACTTGCTTTCTCTAAAGTCATCTATGTTTCTTTCATTGCTAAACCTAATGGGCTTTTCTCAATCCTAGTCCTTGGCTTCACTGAAACATCTGACACTGTTTATGACCTTTCTTAGTGTAAATATTCTCCTCTCTTAGATTTGCTTTCTTTTGGTTCTCTTGCTACTCATTTGACCTCTTCTTGGTTTACTTTACTACTGCACCTCCATCTCTGACATATTTCCTGAGAGTGTTCCTCAGTGTTTGCTCTGGGCCCTTTCTGTTTTCTCTATATATTATTTGGTTTGGTGATTTCATCTGCTCCCATTAATTCAGTTATCATTGACTCCCAGCTCTCTTTTGAGCTTCAATCCACATCTCTACTTGCCTATTAGATATTTCACATTGGGTGTCACAAAGACACCTCAAACCCAACATATACAAAACAATTCATTATCCTTCCCCCATGCAACCTCCCCTCCTCTGAATTTCCCTACTACCATTTTTCTTTAAATTAAAAAAATTTTATTTTTCAATGAACAAAAATCTATTTTTGTCTTATCTCCTCCCCAACTGAAAAAAAGGAAAAAGCTTTTTAAATAAATATTCATAACCAAACAAAATAAATTCCTTCATTGGCTATATCCCCCAAAATGTCTCTCCATCTGCAATATAATTCCATCACCAATCTGTCAGGAGGCGGGTAGGATGTTTCCTTCTTAATACTCTGGAATCATTGTCATTGATCAAAGTTCTTAAGTCTTTCAATGTTGTTTGTCTTTACAATATTGGCATTCTCTAAATTTTTTTTTCAGGTCCTGCTCATTCCTCTCTATATAAGTTCATATAACTCTTCCCAAGTTTCTTTGAAACTATCATAATTTCTCACAGCATAATAGTATTCCATTTGATTCATATATCATATGTTCAGCCATTCTCCATCCATAGGCATCTCCTTAGTTTCCAGTTCTTTGACAATCACAAAAAAAGAGCTACTATATATGTTTTTGTACATATGGACACTTTTCTTCTTTCTTTTCTCTTTTTAGTGTATAGACATAGTAGTGGTATCACTGGGTCAAAGAATATGCACAGTTTAGTAATTTTGGTGACATAGTTCCAAATTGTTTCCAGACTGGGCTGAGCCAATTCACAGCTTCACCAACAGATGTACCAGTGATGTACCTTTTCCCCCATAGTTCCTCCAGCATTTGTTATTTTCCTGTTTTGTCACTGTGCTAATACTATAGACACAAGCTGAAACTTCAGAGTTGCTTTAATTTGAATTTCTCTACTAACTATTGAATTGAAACCTTTTTTTCTTATGGTTCTTGATAGATGGGATTTTTTTTTAAATCTGAAACCTGCCTATTCATGTCCTTTGATCATTTATATAAATTAAAGAGTGACTCATTCTTTCTTATACATTTGAACCAATTCTCTTCATAATTCATATGAAATGAAACCTTTGTCAGAGAACCTTGCTTCAAAGATTTCCCCCCAGTTATCTTCATCCTTTCTAATTTTAATGTGTTAATTTCGTGTTTCTAAACATTTTTTAATTTTATATAATCAAAACTATCTATTTTAACTTATGTGATCTTCTCTATTATTTGTCTAGCCATGAACTCTTCCA
This sequence comes from Myrmecobius fasciatus, assembly GCA_023553655.1. Taxonomy (NCBI): domain Eukaryota; kingdom Metazoa; phylum Chordata; class Mammalia; order Dasyuromorphia; family Myrmecobiidae; genus Myrmecobius; species Myrmecobius fasciatus. The sequence continues at coordinate 20,157 of JAJPUD010018456.1, read as the reverse complement.
CTATCCCTATATTCCTTGCTCTTCTTTCACTTTTATTAACATCTTTGGGATTTTTAAAAACATCATCATAATTTTTCTTAGCATCTTTCCCCTTTTCCTGCCAGAGTGCTATCCCATGCCACAAATAATATTTTAAAAGACAAGAAAAAAAAGGGAAAAAAATCAGCAGAACTTGTACCTAGAAAAAGTTGGAAAATAGGTAAAATCTGCAACACTCATGAGCCTCCCACAAAGGAGTCACAAAGGAATGGCATTGGAATGCTTTCTCATATTTCTTTTTTTCATCTAGTCTTGTTCTTTGTAATTTTGTAAGATTCACTTTTGATTTTTTTTTTTGGTAATTGTTCTTTCTAGTTATATTGTTGTAGTCATTGTGTATATAATTTCTTAGCTTTACTTATTTTACTTTGTATCAGTTCACATAGACCTTTCCATATTCCTCTGTATTCACCATTTCTTATGGCATAATAATATTCCATCACATTCATGTGCCACAATTTGTTTAGCTATTACCCAATTAATGAGCAAATACTTTATTTCTGATTTTTTTTTGCCCTCACAAAACATTTTACCATAGATATTTTGGTGTATATGAAGAGTGTCTTCTTATCAATAACCTCCTGGGGTTTAAAAGCCTAGTAGTAGAATCTTTGGATAGAAGATGTGGATAACTTAATTTATTTACATAATTCCAAATTGCTTTTCCAAATGGTTGTACTGATTCATAGCTCCACCAACAATGTACTAGTCTTCCTTGTTTTTTATTTATTTATAATGTCACCTTATAGCTAATTATAAAAATTTGGAGACTTCCCTATTACTACTGAAGTTACCAGTATCCTCCCAGTCTCTCAAGATCAAAACTCTGGCATCCTACTTGTTTCTTCACTCTCACTCACTTTATCTAATCAGTTGCTAAATTTTGTTGTTTCTTCCTTCAAAATAACTTTCTTATATTTCCCCTTTTCTTCATTTACACAATCAACACCCTATATTTGTCCCACATGGCTTTTCTTCTGGATTAATGCCCTTCTAATTGGTCTGCCTGCATTGTTTTTCTCTACTCCAATCTATCTTCCACATATTTTCCTAGAGCATAGATCAGACCATGTCTCAGCCTGGCTCAGTATATTACATTGCCTTTCTATTTCCTCCAGGATCAAATGTGAAGTCTTCTTTTGGCACTTAAGACTCTTCATAACCTAGTTCCAAGTCTTCTTACACTTACTCCCTTCCACAAATTCTATCCTTTCACATGACTTTCCATTTCTAGAATGGTACTATCACTTTGAAAAGGAAAAAATCACTTCCAACTCAGGGGTGTGAAGCCACCAGCTTTGGGTCTTACGGCCCATTGCTTCCTGGGAATGAATGCCTGGGAATGGCCACTGTTCACTACTTTAATCACTGAGTCCTGCCTAAAAACAGCTTTTCCTTCCTCCCAACATCCCAGCTGGTTTTGATTTCTGGATTCACAGGTCCTTCATACTCTATGCTACTGCTGCCCCCATAACTAATCTTGCTTTTGCTTATCTTTCCTTTCTAGCATCTGTCTCTATATGCTCCAGAACAGAAAGAGTAGGTTTCCTAGGATTTGAGAGAATATTCAAATCTAGAAAGGATTCTTTAAGGTAATATATTTAGAAATGCTATTAAAGTAAGCTATCCAGTCCAAGGTTGATTGACTTACCTCTCAAATCATTCTCTACTGCTAAAGTTCTTCCAGAGTCATTATTCATATCCTTTGATTCAAAGATTTCACTAATAAGAAATATTCTCCATGAAAGTTAATATCATGAAAGTTAACATTTCTAATACAACATTGAAAAGTAATGTTGAGGAGAGAGAGGGATATGAAATATGGACCACAACATAACATTTTCATGCTCTCTATTGATGTTTGCTTGCATTGTGTTTCCTTTCTCTGATTTTCTTTTTTTTTCTTGTAGATAGGATTTTTCTTGCACAACTTGTCAAGTATTTTAACATTATTAACATGTGTGGACTTCCTGACATCTAGGGGAGGGGAGGGGACTGGGGGTAAAATTTGTAATGGAAAGCTTTGTAAAGATCAATACTGGGGAACTACCCATACATATGTTATACAAATAAAAAGCTTTAATAACAATTAAAAAAAGGAAAAAAAAGAAAAGTAATGGTGAGGAAGTTGTAAATATCAAGAAAAGTAAAAGTCCTGTAGATACAGAAATACTCAGAGTAACCTCACTTGTGATAACAACAACAAACTAGAAACAAAACATGTGCCCAACAACTAGATGAAAACAAAGTAAGGCATATGAATGTAACAGAATATCACTGCATCATGAAGAATGTTAACTGTAAAAAGAGATTCAGAGAAATATGGACAAGACATGATAAAAAGATGCATTGGAAAAAATCAAAATGGGAGAACAAGATACATATAAGATTTGCAGCAGAAATCAGATGTTGATTGTTAACAAAAGATTCTGGTCAGTTAAAATATCAATATCAGTACTCTTCAGAATCCACTACTAGGTTCAATAGGGAACCACAGAACTGGAAGAGTTAGTCAGTGCTAAAAACAAAACAACAACCACAACAAAAACCCACACATAACAACAACAACAACAAAAACCATGAAAAACCAAGAGACCCTATTATTTAGAGGATTAAAGGAAAGGCTCAAAATAAAACATTTAACTGGAGATACCCAAAGGACCTAGAGATACCCAGAGACAGCATGGGAAGGCCAAAATAGCCCAGTAAGCCCTTGCCATGTGGTTTGGACTGATACTTCCAAATCTAAAATGAGAAGATCAAAGGAAGGGATACAATTAGGTATTTGTGGGTCTTCTGGTCCTAGCAAATCCACAAAGGACTCTAAGACATGCACCCTAGATTTCCAAAGATCAAATTTCAAAAAACTTCAAAATAAGGATGGATAGAATCCCATAGACTAAAATTCTACAAAGAAAGGCATCCAAGATAAAATGGGAAAGTGTCAACAATGAAATTGTGAGGATTTTCAAAAGATTCAACTGAAGCTATGATTTCATTTATCTGTATGCTGCCTTCTGTGATTCAGATAATGAGCCATCCATCCTTACCTCTGTCTACTTTGTATGACTGGAGAAGGATGGGAAGACAAATTGATACTCTCTCATCAATTCACCAAAGATGGTCTATCAACCTATTGGGGTCCTATCTTGTTTTCTACTTCAATAGAGAGAATACTAGTGAAGTTCATGGACTACCTGTCATCCTTTATTCTCACTGCATATCTAGCCCATCTTTTTTTTTTTTTTTTAAATCTATTTCCTTAATGGCATTGTCTACTCTGACTCTTTTTTTTCACAGTTCCTTATTTGCGATTGTATATTGCAGCCTGCCCACACCCACCAATGTGACTCATAAGAGCAATAACCCATTTTGGACTCTTATTTTCATAGGATAATAATTCTATTTAGGACTCTTATTTTTATGTGACAGACTTGGAGCAGATTATGTAAGATACAGCAGTATCAATGCAGCTCACATCCAGTCCTAAACCTACCGAAAAGCAGTGGGTCACTTAATTAATTAATTAAGCAATGAAAAAACCCTTCTTATAGGTGTCGGAGAAATCCTTTCTAGTGCACCTGTATCAGCTTCCTATCCCAGAAAACCATTCTGCTGGACCAGAAGGAAATCCTCACTAACCTAGGTTGGGTGTTGATCTAGTTACTAACTTTTTATGTCATAAACCCCTTTGGCAGGCTGGCAAAACCAATTAATTCTTCACAAAAAAACTTTTAAAATGAATAAAATATATGACTATAAAGGAATCAAACTGTATTAAGCATATAATAGACAGATAATTGCATTAGACAGATAGATAACTACATTTTCATACAATTTGATTCCTATATATTTAAAAGTTCAGGGGGTAGCTAGTTGGTGCAGTATCTAGAGCACCAGCCCTGAAGTCAGAGGAGGACCTGAGTTCAAATTTGGCCTCAGATACTTAACACTTCCTAGCTGTGTGACCGTGGACAAGTCACTTAACCCCAATTGCCTCAGCAAAAAAAAATAAAAACATCAAAATAAATGTTCATGGATTCAGGTTAAGAACCTCTGATCCAGGAGGTAATATTGACTATTGTTAAAGAATTACAGGAAAATTATAATTTGCTGAATGATAAAGTATCTAGAAAACTTACTCATTCACTTTCTGTGACATAGGAAATTGATTTTTTTTTTCTTTAGGCAATTTGGGTTAAGTGACTTGCCCAGGATCACACAGCTAGGAAGTATTAAGTGTCTGAGGTGGGATTTGAATGGCACTCTATCCACTGCACCATTTAGCTGCTCCAGAAATTGACTTTTTAAATGATCATTTGTTTTATTAAGTACAGTACGAAACTCCAAAAAAAAAAATTGTTGACATCTTTGCCCTATCTTCTCCAAACCTTTTCCTGCATATCCTTCCACATAGTCTTAAATCACCTGCTCCCATAAGTCATAGAGAGGGAAGAAAGAAGTGTGTGGGGTCCCTCTTGGGCAGGGATTATAAACACTGCAAAGCAGGGGAATATGGAAAGGAATGTTTGGGGTCTGAGATATTTTCCCATCTTTTCACCAAGCTGCTGTATTTTCAGAAGTTTCTCTGGTTCTCAGGGCATTTTGAACTTAGCATTAAAAATGGTCATTATAGATGGGTTGCTCTGGTTTTGTCTGAGGCATCTCTCCTGACACTGGTCACTCCCCGTCTCCACAGCCTATCAACTCCTTGTCTTGATGACTGTCAGAGCTTTCCTAGCTCCCCTCTCCCCCCAGGATTTAATGGTAGCTAAGAAGATTCTCTTAGACTTCAGATACAAGCTGCAGTCCCTCAATTCCCAAATCACTCACTGCAAGCCCTTTGGCCAGTGGCAGCCAAGAATGCTCATAACCTGGCAGGAAGAAAAACTAAATATAATCCAAATCTCAAGGACAAATAGGAGGAAGAAGTGATATCTGGTATGTCCATGTGCTGCGTGTCAGCCTCTCTCTGTCTTTCCTCAGGCTTTAAACTTGGTTTGGGTCAGAGAGAGTATAGAGTACTCCACAACTCCTGGGAAACCATCAAAAATATTGACAAGATAGCTCTTCCGAGGGATCAAAGGGCAATCTTGAGTATCGGTAACAAATGTTCAGATACAAATGTGGTCAATGCCAGTTGTTCATTCCCAAGCAAATACTCAAAGGAAGTAATGATATAAAGAAAGTCCCTATGTATATCAAAATATTTTAATAACACTTTTTATAGTAGCAAAGAAACAAAGTAGATGCCCATCTTTTTTAGGGTGGCATTTGAATATAATGGAATATCCCTCTACCATAAAATATTATGAACATGGAAATACAGAGAAACATTAAGACTTCTTAATGACATAAACATTTGACTTATATGAAGATGCAAAGTAAAAGAAATAGAAACAGGAAAACAATAAATGCAATAATTATAACAATGTAAACGTAAAAAACAACAATTGTGAAACAATCAAAATTGCATGTTGCAAGACTTAAAATGTTGCCAATGAATGAATGAAAAAGTAATTTGTTAATTATTTCTATGGATAAATTATTGTGTCAAGTTCTGAGGCTACAGATGAAAAAGTTAAAATAATTCCAGCTCTCAAAGAGCTCACATTCTAATAAAGAAAAACTACAAATAGAATGGGTTTACTTCTTTCCAAAGGAGATATTAAAAAGACACGTCTTCTATTTTTAAAGAGGTGGAAGATTAAAGAGGTGGAAAAAGAGGTATGAATATCGCATATATCAGAATTTTTCGATATTTTGGTTAGCTTTGTCAAATTGTCTTTTTAAAAATTCTTTGTCATAAGGAATGTTTCTCTGAGAGAGGTAAGGTGAGGGGAAGAGATATATTAGGAAAGTTGTGTGATGTAAAAATGGGCAGCTAGGTGATGGGGTGCTGGAGTTCAAATCTGACATCAGCTGTTTGATCTTGGGCAAGTCACTTAACCCTGTAAAATGAACTGGAGAAATAGCAAACCACTCCAGCATATTTACCAAGAAAACCTTAAATTCTGTCATGACTAAACAATAACAAAAGGTAATATAAAAACAAAAAATGTACCAATCTATGAAAAGAAAAGAGGGTAATGTATAAGCACTAGTTATATTTTGGGTGCTGGTTACATTTAATTCTTTGGAGACTGTGAAATAGTGTTTCATTATTTGTAGCCATATAAAAAAATGCTGGTAGAATATTGACATTTTAAAGACAAGCCTTTTATTGTAAAAGAAGTTTGAAGTTATTAAAGGAGCTTTGTCTTCTCCTGAAGATATTCAGTTCACTTTCTTCCTCCTTTTTAATGCTGGGCCTAATTCACTATTCTTCTAACTCCATATCATAACATGATTCTTCCATTTCTCATCCACTTGATTTTTATGGGTACATGGCTCTGACAAACTCTTTTGAGAGGTTCAAGATCTCTTCCAAGCAGTTCTGCAATATTCCAGTTTCATATAATCAGCACAATATTGACTAAAAACAGGAGCATCACTCTTCAACTTCAACTCAATACTTCATCTCCTTTGCAATGATAAACATGTTTGTCAAGTATGCACTTCAATTGATGGTTGTCACACAAAGCTGTCATGTGTTTCAAAGAATCAATAATTTTGATGGATGAGAGACACTTTTTTTTTAGAAGATAACTTTAAAGTAGTATTTTTGTTCTACAGAATCAAATGCTTTTTATGCTTTTTTTAAAAATAAGCAAAGTGGAATCTCATGACTTCTAAATCTTTCTGCTAATCATATTGTAGAAAAGATGTGTTCTACTGTAGAATATTGCTTGTGGAGACCTCTCTTTTACCTACTAATATTCTCATTGAATATTCCCTTAATGAAAATATAACTTATTTTCATAAAAATTATATATATATAAAAGCAATTGGGATTAAGTGACTTACCTAGGGTCACACAGCTAGGAAGTGTTAATTGTCAAGGAAAGACTTGAACTTAAGTCCTCCTGATTTCAAGGCTGGGGAGCTATCCACTGCTCCACCTAGCTACCCCCTATAAGAATTTTATATTGATGGTCTACAGATCAATGGTTATTTCCTTGACTTTTTTTTCCCTTCAGAAACATGATACAAGATTTTTTTTATCCACATCTATAATATTTTCCCATTTCTTAGATAGCTTGGGAATCAGTCCTTTAACACTCTCACAATTGTGTTTCATCCAGCAAGGATTTTCTCCATGTACACTAGGTCTAATTCTGCTATGTTCCAAATATCTTTTCTTTTTAGTTTCATTTCTACCCTACCTAGAATTGTATGTAGAGTCCAAATGTGGTGGCTTCGTTGTTCTTAATGATGAAAATAATTTATAACAAAAATTTTAAACAAAGGAAAGTTCAGTAAAACCCACTAACATATTGACTGAGTTTGACAGTATACTCTATACTCCTTACCAATGCTACTAATCTCTCAATGAAAATAGGGAGTTGTGTTTTCTCAACTCTTGTTTAATCATTTTTGTTTTAATATTCTTTCTGTTTACATTGTTGTAGTCATTTTGTACATTGTTTTCCCAGTTCTACTTAACTTCAATCTATATCAGCTCACACAAATATTTCTTTTTTACGTGTTATGTTTGCATGTTTACAACTGAAGATTTTTAAAGCAGTGCAAAGATCCAAATGCATTAGGACGATTAGTTTGTCAATAAAGAGAAGCAAGGTTGGAGAGGGGATAATCTGAGTTGTATTGGAACACACCCCAAGGTGTGTACCCAAGGTGTTCTGAGAACAATTGGTTAAGGCTGAAGAACTTTGGTTTGTTGTAACAATACTATGGTCCTTGTGAGGGCAACAGGGGTAGAGGACTGGATTAGAGGATTAAACCCTAAACCAGGTAGAGAAGTTCATTTTAAAAGAACTTTTAAAAAGTGAATTTCTCTGACTCAGAGCTTGATCACATATCATTTAATATTTTTATTAAAAATTTATCAAAATACACTATAAAAATTATTTTAATGTTTCTGTCCCAAAAAATATGGCATGCTTATTAAATTTGCAGTTAGTAAAAAGAAATAGGAAGAACACTGCATGACAGATGGGATCCTAGGAGATCTAAAATATGACTGTTTCTAATAAGATGAAATTTAATAGAGATAAATATGATGTTTTATGCTTGGGTTCAAAAAAAAATCAACTTTTAGGGTAGGGTGGAATAAGGATTTATACAGTACCTACTATCTACCAGATACTGTACTAATTGCTTAACAAATACTCATTTGATCATTAAAACAACTATGCAAGATAGGTGCTATTATCATCCCCATTTTACAGTTGTGGAAGCTGAGGCAGAGAGATATGTATTAAGTGATTTGTACAGCTAATAAGAGTCTGAGTTTGGATTTGATTTTGGGTCTGCCTGACTCCACAAGCAGTGCTCTATCCACTTAGCCACTTCTCTGATCAAGACATGGCAGATATCTCTTCATCTGAGAAATATCAGGGGAATTTCATGTTCTATAAAATTGCTTGAATGATTGCTTGAATGTCTCCTAGAGAAGAGAGTGTTTACCATGGCATATTCTATTTAGAGGGCTATTGTGGACCAGAAGGATCCAGTTTGTTTTGCTTGACCCTCAATTTATAACTAGAAGCAATGAATAAAAATGGCATTGAAATTTGATGTAAAGAAAAGCTTCCTCACTATTTGAATGATTTTAGAGTAGGGTGGGTTGCTTTAGAAAGGGGTGAGGTTCTCTTCAATAGAGATCTTCAAGCAAAGATTATCAGCAAGGTTCTAGGGAAAGCTATTTGACACAGTGGATGGAGCATTGACGGTGGGGCAAGAGGACCTGAGATCAAATTCTGCCTCAAATACTTACTAGCTGTGTGATCCTGTATAAATCACTTAACTCTTGATTTCCTAAAAAGAAAAAGGAAGATTCTAGATTTTTTTTTTTTCCTGAGGCAATTGTGAAGTGTTAAATGTCTGAGGCCAGATTTGGACTCAGGTCCTCCTGACTTCAGGGGTGGTGCTCTCTCCACTGCACCACCTAACTGCCCTTAGAAGAAATATATCTACAAGTATGGGTTGGACTAGATGGCTCCTGAGGTACCTCTCATTATGAGATTCTCTTTATTCTTGAAATGATTCCCTTTGAGTGTCTCTGACAAATGCAGAAATGTTTATCTGTTCTATGAATTTTTTGAAATCTGTCCTACTGCCAAGAGAAATGATTTCCAAATCTTTCCAAACATGTAATCCTCTCAAAAAAATTTTTTTTGAACACACACATACACACCTTATGAATATATTGATTAATAAATTTTATCTAGGGATTTACTATACTAAAAATCCAATTCACATACATGTCTTAGCATCAGCTCCTTGATATTATAGTTATCTTTGAGAACAAAGAATAAATAATCTCTGTGAGTAGGAATAGGATTTGCCCCACAGGGGACCCTAGAACAGGATAATTGGGCAACATAGCTTGTTTCTTTTCTTTTCTTTCTTCTTTCCCTTCCTTTCTCTCTGTCCACATAGGGACAACTGTAAGTGTTCCACACAAAAGAATGTAAATTTTGATCCCTGAAACCTTGCAAGATATCTTGGGGTTTACAGGCTAGTATCATGACTTAAACTCAAATCACTTTGGCTCTCATTGACTGACCAACAATAGATCCCAGGTCAATCTCCTCTTGGTCATTGTTTGAGCTCTCAGTGGCTCAGAGTGAATGTAAATAACAATTGTTTCTGTTTTGGCCAGAAACTCTGAAGGTCTTCCCCTCCTTGATTGATTTTTATTTATTTATTTATTTATTTATTTATTTATTTTTTGAGTAGGGAAAAAAGGCCATTTTTTGGTCTCGATTTTTATCTAGCCTTAATCACTGATTGAGCATTGCCTCAGTTAAACTGGGGCCTGTTAAAGACCTTAGCTTTAAAAGACCAAGGTCTTCTGCTATATCCATGGTCATCTCCTGTCAATCTGATCTATATCTTGCCACTGAAACCAAATGGTTCTGGAGGAGAAAGTAAAGCTGGTGACTAGAATAAAACTTACACAAAATTAGATATTTTTTAAAAAATGAGATCAGGATAAAATATATTTGCTACTAGAAGCAATAAGGAGCCATTAGAGTTTATTGAGTAGGGGAGTTATGTTGCCAGGCTTGTGCTTTAGGAAAATCATTTTAGCAGTTGTAGAAGATGGATTGGAGAAGGGAGGGAGACCAATGGGAGGTTTTTTAAATAGTTCAGGCAAGAGGTGAGGAGAGCTGGTACTGGGATGGAATTATATAAGTGAAGAGAAAGGGACAGATGTGGGATGTTATGGCAGGAGAAATAAAAAGATATAGTAACCCATTGAACATGAAGAATGAACAAAAGTGGGGAGTTAAGGATGGTATTCAGGTTGTGAATGTAGGTGACTGGAAGGTTGGAAGTGTCTTATAGGAAAATATTTTTTTAGGAAATTACCATTATTTTAGATTATATCATATTGTGCATTATGACATATTTATAATAAACTATTATATATAATAAACAATATCATAAAACTAATTGTTAGTACAATTAGTTTCTGCCCTGAACAGAAATAGGGATGTTCAAAAGAGACATAAATTTTGGGGGGTCCCCAAAAATAATGTAATTATTATGATATGTAATATCACCATAATAAAGAAATAAATTTTTAAATATGAAATAAATAAATAATAAAATTAATTAGATAAAAATAAATAAATAATAAAAATAATGTAATTATGATACATCCATCATAATCCATCCATGTTTGTTCATTTTGTAAGACTTATTTTGTTTCACTCCAAGTGAAAATAAAAAGAACTTAAATAAAAGACATCTCTTTCTATTCCCTGATCCAGAGCATAGAGCCCACCCTCTCATGGGCACCTGCTACAGCCACCAAGTAATTTTGGTGGACAAGGAGATAGATGTTTTGGGGTAGGGAAAAGGATTTTCTCATTGGTACCTATACAGCATGTACATACATATGTCATCAATGTTTTAAGAGGCCAAACCCCAGTTCAGAAGGGGAGAAACTGGACATTTATAAAACTGAGGGAGGAATGTTGGGGGATAATAATAAGTTAACATTTATATACCGCTTCAAAGTTTGCAAAGTACATTACAAATATTTTCCTCATTTCATCTTATAACAATTCTGTGAGTTAGGTACTATTATTATCTCTATTTTAAAGATGAGGAAACTGAGGCAGAGAAAGGCTAAATGAACTACAACAACTAGGAAATATCTGAAGCCAGATTTGAACTCAGCCTTTCTAACCAAGTCCAGCACTGTAGTTACTTAGTGTTAGAAACACACTCTTGTCACTGAAAATTAGATATCGAAGAAAATTTATTAAAGAAGAATCTTAAAGAATTGTCTTAATGTTTCTGACCAGAAGTGGGCTCTGGTCCTCTTTGGGAAGAGAGAATCCTAAGCCCAGAAGCAGGAGAAGTTTTATACTTGTTAGTTTGGCACAGTCCCTCCCTTCAGAGACAAGATTGGTCCATTCCTTTCTGGTTTACAATCTTTCTGATACACCCACTATATGTTTCCCCCTAAATATGTATAAATGTGTTCTCCCTCCCTCATCATACATCCCATGTTCAAAAATGGCAGAAAACTCCTCCTATGAGATGTGTTGTATAATATTCAATAAACCTATTAAGCACTGTGCAATAGTGATTTGGTCAAGTCAGGTCATTGACCCCCAACTAGTTTGGGCTGGATTGGCTATTATCTTAACTTTGCAGTTTTCCCAAAAGCATAAGACTTTTCTGATTGGCTGAATCCCCCTGTGCCTTCCTAGCTCCCCAATTTCTTGTTTGCTCAAGACTTCTATTGATCACTTAATTGCTCTATGGAATCTTAACCTTCCTTAACCTCTCATTCTGAAAATCTCTTGGTCAGTGATACTCACTGTCCTACACTACCTTGAAGCTTGCAACACTCTGTGGAAACCCAACTTTTTAGTATTACTCACACTTGTGAACAGTAGGTAGCTACAGTTGTATTGGAGACAAGTCCCATGATTGACTATTCTGGGGAAGATGGGATGGGACCCATTTCTTCTGTAGGCTGATTATATAATCTTTGAGGCCAGGCAATGGTTTCTTATCAGACTTCAAGCCCCATTTTGAAAACCAATTTGTCTAGAGTATGTATGTGATTATGCTCAATGTACTTTCCTCTTCACATTTATGGAGATGACATAGTCACTTTCTCTCAGGGTTTCTGTCACTTAAACTTCCTGGTTAGTTCTTCTTTATCTAGAATTAAGGCCAAGGAAGTAGCTCTTTTCTTGTTATCTCAAGCAATATCTTTTTCTTTTTTATAATGTATTGACATCCTTTGCTTTTTTTTTTTTTTTACTTTCATTTCCCTTTTCTTACAGTAAACTGATATTCCATAACATTCATGTTATCACAATTTGTGTACCCGCTCTTCAATCCATGGGCAGCTACTTTATTTCTCGTTCTTTACTACCACAAATTTTGCTATAAAAATTTTCATGTGCATGGGCCTTTTTTTTCCCCCTAGCATTTACTTCCTTAGGCAATTATATGACTCAGAGAATTTTAAGAGTTGGAATTTGGTTGATCAAGGGAGTTTCCTGATCAGTTTGAGAGTTTACAGGGTGGTGATCCTGTACAGGACTTTGAGTATATCTTCCTTTGCAGAGTATGGACATGCCCTTTGTAACTGCTGGGAAAAGGTGTCACTGATGAAGGTTGCTTCCAAGATGAACTGGTTGATTCCCACTTTTAAGGAATGGATTATCTGGGAAAGATTCACCCCTTTGTGCTGACCTATAAAAGGGAGTCTATAGAGTCCTTTTGGACCCACTTTACTCCAACTATGTTTTCCTTCTAAGAGACTGCAAGCTCTCAGAGGATGTCTGTGGAGTAAAAGTAGGACTTATTGAAATATTGGGTCGTGTCTGCTTAGGGATATCAAGTGCCTTTCCCTTCCATCTAGGAAGATAAATATTCTCTATACATTATTGACAAATCATTGTTGGAATGGGAGGTAGGGTTTGGAAAAATTACAGCAAAATCTGTAGCAGTGGGCTCTGCCCAGGCCTCTTACAGTCGATTCGTGGTATCTATGCCCTTAGCTCCAGGGAATATGAAAATCATTTCCATCATGCTTCCTCCTCCTCCTCAGCAGGAAAAGGCATGGGAGAAGCTGAAGGTGGGATTTCCTTGACCCTATCCTTTATTAGGGGTGTGGAGCAGTAAGACCTGGGGGACAAAGTAGGAGGGAAATGGGTAGTAACTGCCCTGGGGAGGGTCCTACATTGTAAGGAAACAAAGCTTACCATGAAGGAGCACTTTGCTGTCCTTTACAATAATAAATATATTGAGCAAAAGACATTGCCTTATGGGAACATCCAACTGGTTGCTGAGATTTCTGGACCACTCTGCTTTCCCTTCTAATATTTGTAAGGTATTTGGCATTTAGTGAGTGCTTAATAAATGCTAATTCTCTCCTCTTCCCTTCTCATCTACCCCATCATCATGCCTTAAACTAGATCTTACCATGTGACTTATTGTTGCAACCTCCAGACTCTCAGGCCATTCCATCTGCTCTGCAGCTGAACCCTTCAAACTGTGCTGTCTGCCCCTATTAGAATGTGAAGTTCTTTTAAAGCATGGGCTGTCTTGCTTTCCTGTTTGTATCTCATCTCTTAGCATAGCTCTTGTCACATAATAATTGCTTTTTCATTCATGTAGTTTTTCCTTTTTTCCTTCATTCAAGGACAGTCCAAAGAATAGTACAGTGCTATACATCTTGAGTACTCTGGGATACTGTGAAAAGTGGAACTCTCTGGAGAGAGAAGAGAACTGTGTTAATAGCTCATGGACTATTATGAGTTCTTTGTGTGTTTTCTGCATTGGTATATGGGATCGTTGCATTTTTGGTATTTTCTATATAGCAAAATATTTGCTGCCTTTACCTAATAATTTACTTGTTATTTTGAGTTGTTCATGATGTTATACTGTATCTTGGAGAGACCCTTTACATCTTTGAAGACTTTGTATGGGGGGATCCCCACAGCTGAGATGATATAAATACAAGCTGTACTCAGTAATTTTACCAGAATAAACTCTGAAGAGACATAACAAGTAAAAGAACTAGTGATTTGAGATGCTGCCTCCAAGACAAGACTTGATAAATGTAAATTAAGAGCTTGGGCACACTAGCCCATGGATAATATAAGCAATGTAAGGCAAAAATTCAGATAGTCTGTTTTCAGTTGAATGCAGCTTATAGCAGATAAATACTTCATCGACATTTTCTTCTCCCTTCTTTATTTTGCTTCAGTGCCATTTTTTTAAAAATCTGAATTAGGATAGTAGCTTGCACATCCTCTGTCTGTCTGGGTGGTCTGTAGTAACTTCTCACAAAAATATCACTTTTGTTTCTCCTTATTCCAAAGTTCTTCATCAGATGTTGCTACTGTCTTCTCAGGTTCATGAATTTCAGTTCAGACAGTGAACTGTTCTACCATGACTCCTGCCTCTAATTCTTTATTAAATTTGTTTTAGTTGAAGAAAGTATGTACAGTCATTGGTTTGTTCCAATAATGGCTCCCATTCTGCCAAATCTCTGTGACATACCATTTTATAACATATGACATCACAAGTACAGTCACACAATCATATAGTGTTATACCTAGTAACACATCTGAATAGTTCTCTTATATATCCCTTAACCACCACTCTCTGATCCCAAAGGATTAGGTAAAAAAGAGAGGCCTGAAACCTTATCCCTTCCTCTACTAACTACTTCAGGCCCTCTAGCCCAAACTCAGGATTCTTCCCCCTCTTTCTGCTGATCGTTGCCTAGCAACCCCAAAACATCTTTCCCCCTGCAGCAGCATCAGGAGCAGCAGCAGTAGAGTGAGGCCAGAACTATTAAAGGAGCCACAGCCGCTAACTAGGACTGTGTGGGAACAAACCCCTAAAATAGGCTTAAGTGTGAAACCCAAAGCTACTTTTTAACCCCTCAGTGCCCATACTGCCTCCCAAGGAATAGAGCTGTGGGGGGCCTGACCTGCTCTCAGACTGGCCTTATTTTCCAAGTCCCATCCTCACTTTCAACTGCCTTCTGGCTTTGGATCTCACTTTCTGTATTAGGCCAAACCATTTTCTACAAAAGCTTCAGGTTCTCCAAATCTATTTATGATGCCTTAACTGAATGGGCATGACCTCAGTCAAACTGAGACCTGTTAAAGACCTGGTTTAAAAAGGCCAAGATCTCCCTCTTCATACAGGGACATCTCTAGTAGTCCTAATCTATAACTGGCCACTGGCTCCAGATGGCTCTGGAGGAGAAGGTAAGGCAGGTGACCTTCTACAGCCTCCCTCACTTAAATCCAATTAACTTGCATGTCATGGCATCTCCTTCCTGAGGTCATGGTCCTCTTCCAGAATGAAGGACAAACAACATGTCTGTTCTCTACTGGATTCTGGGATCCTAGTGGGAAGTGACCTCAAAGGCTATCCAGGTCAATCCCAGAATTTTCTAGGTGATACAAGAGTATTAAAGGCTTGTCTAAAATTATATAGATTGTTGTTCAGTCTTTTTCCCTTCTCACCCAACTTTCTGATCCCATTTGGCCAAGACACTGAAGTGACTTGCCATTTCCTTCTCCAAGGTCATACCCCAAGGTACTGAGCACCAGAAGCAAGAAGAGAAGCCAGCTCCTTGGATTCCAGATCCAGGATACTTTCTACTATATGGCTATTCTTGTCTCCATGTACTTAAAAGTCTAAGTAAATATGAGTCATTATTATAATAAATCATAACCACATTATATATCTCTATATCACTGAAAAATTTAATTAAATTCAATAAGCCTTTTATTAAGTGCCTATCATTTGAAAGACAGAAAGCATTTTAGGCACATTTCTATGTTAGCACAGGTAGTTCAAATATTATCATCTCCAGTCTATAGATGAGAAAATTAAGATTGAGAAACTTGCTCTTGCCACCACACCATGCTTCCTCTTAGATGGTTATCGTCAATGAGAGTTACTGATTTTGTATGTATGTTACTCTGTCCCTATCTAACCTCTCCATGTTTCTGTCTCCATGACCACAGATCTGGGTCTTCCATCTCTCCATGTCAGTATTTCTTTGTATGAGTCATTATAGTCCCTTAGTCTTGTCCTTCTTAAGACAGTAAGTACTTAACAAATGCTTGTTGACTGACTGACTCTTTCTCCCAAGCCAATGTAGGTTGCCTGTTTCCCTCCAAAGTTGGAAAATATACTTCTCACATTTTGGTCTCCTCAGGCATATAGCAACCCTGTGTCACCATGGCAACCATGACAGCCTTCTGTTCTCTCCATTGCAGAAGTTGGGTAGAACCCTCACTCAAGAACCCGTGGTGGAAAAGGTTGACCAAGGACTCCATGGCAACTTGATAAGGAGACTTGACTAGGAAACAAGTTGTTCCATTTATCTCCTTAGTCTACTTCAGGGCCATGTAGGCAAGGGGAAGCTAACACCTGCCTTTTAAGGCTCAGAGAAAGAAAAAAATCCTTCCTGCTATCTAACCTCCTGTGCAGTAAAGATAATCCCTCAGAGAATTTCCTTTCAGAGTCCTAGGGCCCAGGTTAAAACCTTCCCTCCACTGCCCCCAGGAATCCTTTGTAAGCTGGATTATAACCCCACCACTGACTGAAATGGCTCTTTCAGAGGTTACCAGCTGTTAAATCCAATGTCTTTTTAATAATTCTCATTCTACCTGACCCCTCTGCAGCTTGTGGCACTGAGCATCATTTTCTCTTCCCTGGCATTTTTGCTTCCTTTGGCTTCTGAGACATTCTTGGTTCTCCTCCCACCTGATGGATTGTTCTTTCTCAGTCTTGCTAGATCATTATCCTTCTGCCACCCACTAAGTGTAGGCATCCCCCAAGGCTCTGTCCTGGGTTCTTTTCTCTTTTCTCTCCCTTAGTGATTTCAACAGCTCCCATGGGTTCAATTACCAACTTTACTCAGATGTTTCTCAATTTTATATATCCAGCCCCAATCTCTTTCCTGAATACAATTTCCTGAATATGGAAATGTATATTACCAACTCATTAATGGTTGGACATCTTCACATTGGCATTTCAAATTCAACTTGTTCAAAGAGAAATTTATATTTCTCCCTCAAACCCATCCCTCCTTCAAATGTCACTATTTCTGCTTAGGACTCCATCATCTTTCTTCCAATCACCCAGATTCACAATCTTAAATTCATCCTTGAAGTTTTCCACTCCTTCACCCCACCCCACCCCACCCATATCCAATTAGTTGCCAAGTCTAAACAAATTCTACCTCTCTCCACATTCCACCTCATAATTCTCCTCTCCTTACACTCATATAGCCTCTCAAATAGTTCAGGCCTTCATCTCTTGCTTGGACCACTGAAATAGCTTATTGTCTCCTTGTTTCCAAAACCTACCTCCTTCAATCCATCATTTACAGAGCTGCCAAAATGAGATTCCTGAAACATATAACTGACTATGTGATTGCAAAAATCTTCAGTGGCTTTTTATTGCCTGTGGTATAAAATACAGATTTTTAAACTTGGCATTGAAAGCCCTTCACAGTCTGGCTCTCTCCAACTTTTCCTGTCTTATTTCAAACTAATTACTCCCATCACATACTTTCTGTTCTACTTGAACTGGCATGCTAACTGTTTCCTGTGCAAAACATTCTATCTCCTGACTCCATTCTTTTTTTCAAGCTATTTTCCACATCTGGACTGAGACTCCTCCTTACCTGTGCCTCATAGAATATCTTGTTATTGTTGTTTAATGGTATCTGACTCTTCCTGATCCCGTGGGCCATATTTTCCATGGGTTTTTCTTGGCAAAGATACTGGAATGGTTTGTCATGTCCTTCAGTAGATTAAGGTAAACAGAAGTTTTGTCCAGGGTCACACAACTAGTAAGTGTTGGAGGCCAGATTTGAATGCAAATCTTCCTAACTCCAGAACCAGTGCTCTATCCATTGAGCCATCAAGCTGCTTCCCAGATAGATAAAAAGATAGACATATATGGATATATACATGCATATTTACATGTGTATGTGTGTGTGTGTGTGTGTGTGTGTGTGTATGCAGGGGCGTGTGTGTATAGTGGAGTGGCTTGCCATTTCCTTCTCCAGTAGATTAAGTCAAACAGGGATTAAATGATTGACACAGCTGGTAAGTGTCTGAGGTCAAATCAGAATACAAGTTTTCTTGATTCCAGAGCCAGTGCTCTCATCCACATAGCCACCTAGTTCCTTCGTGGAATGTCTAACTTTCTTCAAAGCCCAGTCCAGGTCCTTATAAGGTTCTAAGCGGCTGCTGGTAAAGGGCCTTACCCAGAACTAGGAAGACCTGAGTTCAAATATGGCCTCAGACACTTACCAGCTGTGTGATCCTAGACAAGACAATTAACTTCTATCTCAATTTCTTCAAATGTAAAATGGGGATAATAATAGTGCCTATTTCACAAGATTGTTGTGAAGATCAAATGAGATAATAATTGTTCATGACTTGAACTGATGCTGTGTGAAATCAGCAGAACCAGGAGAACATTATACACAGCAACAAGACTATATGATGATCAATTCTGATTGACATGGTTCTCTTCAACAATGATGTGATTCAAACCAGTTCCTATTGTTCAGCAATGAAGATAGTCATATACATCCAGAGAGAGGCCTGTGGGAACTGAGTGTGAACCACAACACAGCATTTTAACGCTTTCTGTGAATATTTCCATGCATTTTGTTTTCCTTCTTAGGTTGTTTTTTTCTTCTTCTCTTTCTAGATCTGATGTTTCTTGTGCAGTAAGATAACTGTATAGATATTTATACATGTATTGTATTTGTGATATAATTTATCCTATTTAGCATGTATTAGATTACCTGTCATCTAGGGGTGAGGGGTGGAGGGAAGGAGGAGAAAAGCTTGGGAAAAAAAAGTTTTTGCAAAGGTCAATGTAGAAAAATCACTCATGTTTTGTAAATAAAAAGCTTTATTAAAAAATAATTGTTCATGACTAATATGGAAATATATTTTGCATGATTACACATGTATAATGTATCAAATTGTTTACTCTTTCAGGGAGGAGGTGATGAGGGAGAAAGGAAGAAATTTTGGAACTTAAAACTATTTTAAATGAATATTAAAAATATTAAGAAAAATAAAATATTATTTTAAAAAATTGTTTAAAAAAGCACTCACTAGTCACTATAAAAATGCTTATTCTCTTTTCTTTATAAGAGACTTCTGCTAATCCTTACTGCTCTTTAATTTCTGAAATTATTTTGGATTACTCTGTATATTCTTTTTATTTTCTTATTTATGTATACATTGCAGCTTTCCAGCAGACCATAAACTCCTTAAGGACAGGAACTGGTTTGTTCTTGTCTTTGTATCTCCAGCCCCCCTCTTACACCAGTATCTTACACCCACTCAGCCACCTACTTAATAAAAATTCATTTGATGTTTGAAATTGAATGAGCCACAACTGAAGCCATGCTATTAAGTCATTACTGATCTTTGCTTCCAGTCTCTTTCTTGCTGATAGTGTTAACCCTTTCCAACTTTCCCAGACATGGGAAATCTCTTTTCTCAAGCTTTGTCTTTTATTGCTCCTCTCCCTACATATACATAGATACATATGTGCATAAACACACACCGCATTACATACATGTCATACATCCTACATCTAACACACATGCATATACAATGCATACATATCCCCCCCTCTTGTTCAGATTATCATAGAACTGTGATCTGGAAAAGTCCTCAGAGATCATCAAATCCCCTCCTTCTGACATGAGAAAATGGAGTTTTATAGAAGGAAAGTGATTTGTCCAAGTTTCCAGAGAACACATAGAAGATATTAATTTTCAATTCTGCTATATCAGTTGGATTGTCCTTCCTGTGTTCTAACTTTTACTTTTCTTGTTATTACATTCAAATAATAGTAAAAATAGTGTGTTTTACATCATTTGAGGGTTTAAGATGTGCTTTATATGCATTATCTCATTTGCTGCTTCTATAACAATCCTATGTCATAGGTAGTAGCTATATTATTACACTCACTTCACAGATGGGGAAACTAAGTCTGAGA
>JAJPUD010018455.1:0-28667 GCA_023553655.1 Myrmecobius fasciatus | reverse complement strand
AAAAAAAAAAAAAAAAAGAAAAGAAAAAAAAGAAATTGTTCACGGATCATTTTGAAGATTTACTTTACAATAGAATTACGTTAAAATGAATTTTAATGTTACTATGAAAGACATATTTAGTAGGATGTAGATACATGTTAATTTGAATGAATGCTGAATTATGATTGATTAGGATCATTTTAAATATGGCATACATGGCTTATTTCCCCACTTGCATGAAAATATAACTTTTTTGAAGGCAGGAATGTCTTATTCATTTCTTTATCCTCTCTGGTTACTGCAACTAAATGCTTTAATAGAACCTATGAATTCATCAATGTGAGTAATCTCTCCAATCATCAGCTGCCCATATCATCTCCACCTATGCAATTCTTATCTATATGCTCCCATTAATCTACTGTACTGAAATTTTCCAATATGATGGAGGCTTTCTTCTATATCTTTTAAACATTCTTTAGCTATGAATGCTATATTCAGTCTTCCATGTTGGTTTATAAAACAAACATTTCTCTATGATTTATCTCCTTTGTCCACTAAAGTCCTTCTCCAATATATTGCTATGATATGCAGGTAACCAAGAATCCTAAAAAGCTATACCAGAAGATCACAACTTCTGGCAGGTAGCATCAGTCTTGAAAGTTCCCACGAATGATTCAGAAATAGATTGTGTGTCTACTGCCAGAGAAGTTCATTGTCTGAAGCTTTAGCAGCAGATGCTTTTATTCACATTAACTAATGAAATCAAATGATAATATTTTATAAGTCTTCTAAACTACTCAAAAAAAAAAACACCTACGAAGGTTTGAGTCTATGTTATTGGGTAGGATAATCAAAGTTATATTACGGATCTATGAAGCAAATATTACATACTTTTTTCTGAACTGCAAATCATTTGAGGCCAGAATCCAACTCATATTCATTTTCATCTCCCTAAATTCCAGAATATAGTCTTAAATATAGTAGAATCTCAAGAAAGTTTTTTAATTGTCAAAACGTGAAAGCAACAACAACAAAATACTATTTATGCCCATTTGTAATTTAATTAAGGATAAGAGACTTTAAATGTGAACTAAGCAAAGGACACAAATTCTGTTTTGTTTTTGTTTTTGTTTTTTTCTTTTCTGGGCTGTAAATAGGAAAAAAAAAAGAGTAGCTAGATTTTATAAGCATTTTCCATTTGCTACAGCTTTCAGAGCTGCTTAATTAAGGCCAAGTCAATAGAATATCATGCACTAACCTGGTATTTATTAACCAAGCTAGTCATGAGTTTTAACTGATCATTGCTCAGAGGATCCTCCCCTCATTAATATAAATGAATTAGAAGAGTAGTGCCAAATATTTCAAATGGGAATTAACATGTGATTACAAGGTATAATTAGTTGAAAATGCTAAATACATCAAAGTATTAATCTGTGCACATATGGTTTAACCAAGAAAGTGTGTAGCAAACATATATATGAATTGAATCTATAATTATGGATATAAATTCTATAGACATTTTGAAGTTTGTGACCTTATTTGTCTTATTTAAGGGACACCTTTATGAATCCATTTTCCCTTATTGTGTGAATGTAATATAGTGAACTTAACCCAACAAGTAAACCAGGTTGACTCTGTATTCCTTAGCAATCTGATTGACAAATAGCAATATTAGCAAGATTGTCCCATTGATTGGTGAAGTATAATAACCTTTTGACATAGTCATTCCAAATAAAATGAGCCACAATCCTTAGAAAGAATATTAGACTAGAAAGCAAAAAAATCTGACTTATTGTTGTGATTGCCATTTTCTCCCATAGGCACTGGGAAGTTATTTTTAATTATTTTCCTCATCCGTAAAATGGAGATACTATTGATGACTTCCTATCTCTTGAGCTTATTGTGCAGATCAAATTAGAATAAATGCAAAAAATTATTTACTCTAAGGGGATTTGTATATGTGAGGCAGAAAGATTTTTAAATGGATCAGTGCCCCATGATTTGTCTACATATTTATGCCAAGTTGATACACTACAACTGAACCCATCTATAAGACTAATATCTATATCTGTTACCTAGTTTGGACTTCTCTGTAGTCATAAGAATTATAGTCAGATTTGGAAGAGCCCTTTGGTGCCATCTAGCCCAAAAGCTAAAACAAAACACAAATTCTCTCCATTAACATCTCCAAAGGGATCATTGAGGCATTGCTTTAAAACTTCCAATTAAGAGAAAGTCTATCAAAATAGAAAGCAATTATTTTATTTTTTTATAGAGACTTTCAATTTTTTTCATCATGTTAATTTTTTAATGTATCCTCCCTCATCCAGAGAATCATCCTTTGTGATATTTTTAGAAAATAAATATTATATGCAGGGCTGGTTCAATATTAGGAAAACTATCAGCATAATCAATTATATTAATAACCAAACTAACAAAAAACATATGATTTGAAAAGGTGCTCCAAATCAATATTGATCAGAGAAATGCAAATTAAAACAACTCTGAGGTACCACTACACACCTGTCAGATTGGCTAAGATGACAGGAAAAGATAATGATGAATGTTGGAGGGGGTGTGGGAAAACTGGGACACTGATACATTGTTGATGGAACTGTGAAGGGATCCAACCATTCTGGAGAGCTATCTGGAACTACGCTCAAAAAGTTATCAAACTGTGTATACCATTTGACCCAGCAGTATATCTACTGTGCCTATATCCCAAAGAGATTTTAAAGGAGGGAAAGGGACCCACAGGTGCAAGAATATTTGTGGCAGCCCTTTTTGTAGTGGCTAGAAACTGGAAATTGAAAGGATGCCCATCAATTGGAGAATGGCTGAATAAATTATGGTATATGAATGTCATGGAACATTATTGTTCATTAAGACATGGCCAGCAGGATGATTTCAGAGAGGCCTGGAGAGACTTACATGAACTGATGCTGAGTGAAAAGAGAAGAACCAGTAGATCATTATACACAACAACACGACTATACGATGATCAATTTTGATGGACATGGTTCTCTTCAACAATGATGTGATTCACACCAGTTGCTATTGTTCATTGATGAAGATAGTTATATACATCCAGAGAGAGGCCTGAGGAAACTGAGTATGAACCACAACACAGCATTTTAATGTTTTCTGTGAATATTTCCATGCATTTTGTTTTCCTTCTTAGATTGTTTTTTTTTTCTCTCTCTCTTTCTAGATCTGATGTTTCTTGTGCAGTAAGATAACTGTATAGATATGTATACATGCATTGCATTTGTCATATAATTTAACATATTTAGCATGTATTAGATTACCTGTAATCTAGGGGTGGGGGTGGGGGGAAGGAGGGGAATAGCTTGGAACAACAAAAAAAAGTTTTGCAAAGGTCAATGTAGAAAAATCACTCATATGTTTTGTAAATAAAAAGCTTTTAATTAAAAAAAAGAATAGCAGAGTAACAAGTAGACAGCCAGATTTGTACTCAGAAGAATCTGGTTCAAAAAAAAAAAAACAAAAACAAAAACAAAAAAACATACGATAATTTCAAGCGATGCAGAAAAAGCTTTTGTTAAAATCCAACACCCACTCCTATTAAAAACACTAGAGAGTATAGGAATAAATGGGCTTTTCCTTAAAATGATTAGTAGTATCTACTTAAAACCATCAGAAAGCATCATATGTAATGCAGGCAAACTAGAACCATTCCCAATAAGATCAGGAGTGAAACAAGGCTACCCACTGTCACTATTATTATTTAATATTGTACTAGAAATGTTAGCTTTAGCAGTAAGAGAAGAAAAAGAGATTAAAGGAATTAGAGTGGGTAATCAGGAAACCAAATTATCACTCTTTGCAGATGACATGATGGTATACTTAGAGAGCCCTAGAGACTCAACTAAAAAACTACTAGAAACAATTCACAACTTTAGCAAAGTTGCAGGATACAAAATAAATCCACATGAATCAGCAGCATTTTTATATATTAACAACAAACTTCAGCAGCAAGAGCTACAAAAAGAAATTTCATTCAAAATAACTGTTGATCGTATAAAATATTTGGGAATCTATCTGCCAAGGAAAAGTCAGGAACTATACGAACTAAACTACAAAACACTTTCCACACAAATAAAGTCAGACCTAGTCAATTGGAAAAACATCAAGTGCTCATGGGTAGGCAGAGCGAATATAATAAAAATGACAATACTACCAAAACTAATTTACTTAGTTAGTTCCATATCAATCAAACCCCCAAGAAATTATTTTACACATGTAGAAAAAATTAGTAGCAAAGTTCATTTGGAAGAACAAAAGGTCAAGAATTTCAAGGGAATTAATGAAAAAAAAAAAAGGCTGATGAAGGTGGCCTTGCTGTACCAGATCTAAAACTATATTATAAAGCAGCGGTCATCAAAACCGTTTGGTACTGGCTAAGAAACAGAGTAGTTGATCAGTGGCATAGGATATAATCACAGGACAAACTAGGCAATAACGATAGCAATTTATAGGGCTTGACCCACACCTAACACCACACACCAAGATAAGATCTAAATGGGTTCATGATCTATATATAAAGAGTGATATTGTAAGCAAATTAGAAGAAGGTAGCATACTTTACCTCTCAGACCTGTGGAGATGGAGTAAATTTATGTCCAAAGAAGATCTGGAACTCCTAATTGAACACCAAATAGATAATTTTGACTATATTAAGTTAAAAAGGTTTTGTACAAACAAAACTAATGCAGTCAAGATTAGGAGGGAGGCAATAAATTGGGAAATCATCTTTACATTTAATGGTTCTGATAAAGGCCTCATTTCTAAAATATATAGAGATTTGTCTCATATTTATAAGAATTCAAGCCACTTTCCAATTGATAAATGGTCAAATAATATGAACAGACAATTTTCAGACGATGAAATTAAAACTATTTCTAGTCATATGAAAAGGTACTCCAAATCATTATTGATCAGAGAAATGCAAATTAAGACAACTCTGAGGTACCACTACACACCTGTCAGATTGGCTAAGATGACAGAAAAAGATCATGATGAATTTTGGCAGGAATGTGGGAAAACTGGGACACTGATACATTGTTGGTGGAACTGTGAATGGATCCAACCATTCTGGAGAGCAATTTAGAACTGTGCTCAAAAAGTTATGAAACTGTGCGTACCCTTTGACCCAGCAGTGTTTGTATTGGGCTTATATCCCAAAGAAATCCTAAAGAAAGGAAAGGGCCCCACATGTACAAGAATGTTTGTGGCAGCCCTTTTTTGTAGTGGCCAGAAACTGGAAACTAAATGGATGTCCATCAATTGGAGAATGGCTGAACAAATTATGGTATATGAATTTTATGGAATATTATTATTCTGTAAGAAACAACCAGCAGAATGATTTCAGAGAGGCCTGGAGAGACTTGCATAAACTGATGCTGAGTGAAATGAGCAGAACCAGGAGATCATTATACACAGCAACAACAATGCTATATGATGATCAATTCTGATGGACATGGCTCTCTTCATCAATGAAATGTTTCAAACCAGTTCCAATTGTTCAGTGAAGAAAGCCATATACACCCAGAGAGAGGGATGTGAAATGTGGACTACAACATAACATTTTCATGCTCTCTATTGATGTTTGCTTGCATTGTTTCCTTTCTCTGATTTTTTTGTTTCTTGTAGATATGATTTTTCATGCACAACACTGATAAGTTTGGAAATATGTACACATATATTCCATTTGTCAAGTATTTTAACATAATTAACATGTAGTGGATTTCCTGCCATCTAGGGGACAGGTGGGGAGTAGGGGGTGGAAATTTGTAACAGAAAGCTTTGTAAGGGTTAATGTTGAAGAATTACCCATACATATGTTTTGTAAATAAAATGTTTTAATTAAAAAAAAAGAAAAGAAATATTATACTTTTGTTTTATTAAATTAATTTATATATTTAATTGTTTTATCTGTTTTTAAATTGTTTCTTAGTAATAAACTTTAAAAGATACTCTTTTTAAAATTTAAAAATAATGTCTATTTATGACCAAAAAAACCTGAAAATGGTAAATGTTGGAGAGGATTGGGAAAACTGGGATACTAATGCACTGTTTGAGTTGTGAACTGATCCACCCATTCTGGAAAGCAGTTTGGAACTATACCCCAAAAGCTATAAAATTGTGTATGTCCTTTGATCCAAAAAGACTGTTGCTAGTTCTATATTCCCAATGACATAAAAAAGGAAGGCAGTTACTTGTACAAAAATAGCTATAGCAGCTCATTGTGGCTAAGAATTGAAAATCAAGAAGATATTCATCAATTGGAATATGGTTAAATAAGGTGTGGTACACATTTAGAATGGAACGTTATTATGCACTAAGAAATAACATGCAGTATGATTTCAAAGAAACCTGAAAAGTCTTATATGAACTGATGCATAATGAAATACAACAGCAATATTATACCCTGAACAACTGTGAATATCTATTCTTAGCAATACAATTATGCAAGACAATCCCAAAAGACTCATGATGAAGCATGCTATCTGTCTTCAGAGAAAGAACTGATATTATCTGAATATCGACAAAAGCATGTTTCTTTTCTTTTTTCTTTCATTCTTTTTTAAATTCAAGTCTTCTTGTACAAAATGATCAATAGGGAATTGTTTTACATATTTGTACATGGATAAATTATACCAGGTTCATTTATCTCCTCAGGGAGGGAGGGAAAGAGGGAAAGACAGAATTTCAAACACAATTTTTAAAAATGTTTAAACATTGTTTTAATGTGTAATTGGGGAAAATAAAATATACATAAGAAAGAAAATGTTCACAAAATAATGTATTTTTATATTTTTTATATCCTATTACATGATGAATAGTTGAGTTTTAGAATTTTACTTTATTTTAAGGTATAATTCATCTTTGGTTTTTTTATTAACAAAATCCTTTCTCATAAATTGTATTGAAAACTCATAGTGAGACATTTTAGTATCTATAAAAACCATGCTTATCCTTTGGTTAAATGAAAATCTTTAGTATTGTTTTTAATTTTAATTGTTAGATTTGTTTTAAATTCAGAAATATTGTTTCCTTGGTGTAGCTAACTCTTTTTCCTTTAAATAATTTTGGAATTTTTATTTATTCATTTTAACATTCTTTTCTTTTTAAACTTTGAGTTCTAAATTTTCAGCCTCCCTATAATCCTATTGTCCACTCACTGAAAAAAGTGATATGATTGCTATCAACTAAACATATTAAATTAGGTAAAATTTATTTCCAAAGCACTCATGTTTCAAAAAAAACAACAACAAAAATAAAGTGAGAATAGCCTACTTCCATTTGTACTCAAGAGTTCATCAATTCTCTCTCTTGTAGTGGATAGCATTTTTTTAAGACAAGCCTTTTAGAATTTTCTTAAATCATTGTTTTTGATGATCAGAATAGCCAAGTCTTTCACAGTTGATAATCATATTATTGTAACATCATTACTGTGCAAAATGATTTTCTGGTTATTCTGACTTTACTTGGTATCAGTTCATATAAATCTTGCCATTCTTTATTTTGTTTTTGTTTGTTTGTTTTTCCTTGAACCATCTTCATCATCATTTCCCATATTATAAACTATATCATAATCATATGCCATTAGTTTTTTCTCCCACTCTCTGGATGTAGATGGCTCTCTCCATCACAAGTCTATTGGAATTGGTCTGAATCATTTCGTTGTTGAAAACAGCCAAGTTCATCATAATTCATTATAATCATGATGTTTTGTACAATATTATCTTGGTTCTACTCATTTCACTTAGCATCAGTTCATGTACTTCTCTCCAGACCTTTCTAAAATAATCCTGCTTATTGTTTCTTACAGAACAATAGTATTCCATTACATTCATGTACCAAACTTATTCAGCCATTCCCCAACTGATGGGCATCAACTAAAGTTTCCAGTTCCTTGCCACTACAAACATTTTTGCACATGTGGCTTCTTTTCCCTTTTTTATGATCTCTTTGGAATATAGACCCAATAGAGACACTGCAAGGGCATGCAAAGAGGCATCAAAAATATTAGAGAAAGTCCCAAATTGTTCTCCAGAATGGTTGAATCAATTCACAACTCTACCAATGATGTATTAGTGTCCCAGTTTTCCCCCATCCTCTCCAACATTTATCATTATCTTTTCTTCTCATCTTAGCCAATTTGAGAGATATGAAGTCAGCCTATTATTTTAACTCTGTGTATGTATTTCTGCTTTTAGTGTGTTTCTTGTAAACAAAACATTGTTAGAGATTCTGATTTCTACTCCATTCTACCATTCACTTCCATTTTATGGGGGAATTCATGCTATTCATATTCACACTAATGATAATTAACTGTGTTTCCCCCTCCATTACTTTTCTTTTTTCTGTTTTTTCTTCTCTCTCTCTTCTCATTCTTTTCTTCCACATAAGTGTATTTACTTTTGACTAATGTCTCCTTTAATCTGTCGTCCCATTTATCTTTTCCTGCCTTCCCCTTATCCTTTCCTCCTCTTTTTTCCCTATTTGGTAAGTTATGTTTCTTGGGGGGGGGAGGGGTTCCTCCCTGTTCAAAACAATCCCAATAATTACCTCTTTTATGAATTTGCCAAAAGTTTTTTTTAAAGTATTACTTTTTCTAACATTTTGGTGCTTCTTTTAACTAACTAATAATTCTCTTTTCATAATTTTCTTGCCTTGATCTAATTTTTTTTCAAAATTTTCTCTACTATTTTCCTTTCTTTTTTATCTAGGAAATCTTATTAAGCTGAATCCAATTAGCATTTTTCTTTGAGGCTAGGCTTGTGCCTTCTCAAACTTTTGTTTTCTTTTGAGTTTATGTCATCATTTTTCTTGGCACCATGTAGTTTTAATAATCAAATTATTTTTGGTGGTGTTGGTTTCTCATTTTCCCACTTCAATTCTTGACTTTGAATTTTAGGTTCAAGTTGAGTTTTTGCTCACTCAGGGGTGAGAATGTACTCTCTCAAACTTCAGGCTTTTTCATACTGCTATTTTTTAAATTCATAATAGGGTTTGCAAGTTTTCAGAGCTTTTAAGTTACTGTGACTTTGGGAAAAATAATGTTATTGCTCTTTTGTTATGTCATATGTTCACTAGTCTAAAAGAGCTCCTGCTCCCTTGCAGACACAAGTACTAATGCTTCCCTTTGCCTTGGAACTACAATCACTATACCAGGTTCCATATGGCTGACCTCCATCGTTCCTCTTGCCCTGTAAAAGTCACCTAGAACCATCACTCAGATTAATGCGATTGGCAATTCAGTTGCTACAGCTACTGTTGCTATCACCTAGTTAAGTACAAGACAGGTTTCTACTTTGATGTTATAACTTTGCCTGTTATCCTTTTTTTAGGTCAGAAAAAAATATCAAAACCTGACCTTTTATTAGCTCTAACACTCCAAAATTTGATTTGAAGCATTATTTTAAAGTTGTTTGGAAGGGAATGTTGACAAAGTTCAACTTTGTTGCCTCTAATCATCCATCTTGGTTTTACTGTCTTATAAGAAATCTACCTCAGAGATATCCCTTATAACAAAGGTAAAAAAGAAAGAAAGAAAGAATATGTGGTGCAGCTAAAATGATGAGCACTCAACCATATCTGACATAGTATGAAATATTCTGCATCCATACTCTACCCCCCTTCCTTATATCTGTTATCAAATGAAGGATTTTCAGTTTTTTAATTCCTCTTTGTGGTCAAGTTTTGTTGCTGTAATTATGTGGCATTGAGCTTTATTATTGCTGTTTTCTTCATTGATACTGTTATAGCTACTGTGTGCATAGGTTTGTTTCTTTTCTCAGCATCAGTTAATGTCTCCCTATCCATCTCTAAATTCTTCATTATGTCAACACATTAATAATCCATCGTTAAATGGATTATCTAATAATAATGTTAATAATGTAATTAATAATGAATTATATTTCATTTTGTCCCTCCCCAAATTATAGCAATCTCATTTAGGAAACTAATTATCCTCGAATTTAATATGGAAGGCTTGTTAATTGTTTTTTTCTCCTCTTTATCATAAATAGTTTTGTCATTTCCATTTAATGTTTTCCTGTTTTCTTCCTTTAATTTTTTTCCTCCCTGTCTCACTTCCCTCTAATGTGCCTATATCACATTGTTTGCTACTACAATGTAACCATTTAAATAGTAGAAAGTTCCAAAAAGTCTGAGTCATTGAATATGTTTAGAACAGTTTAGAAATTATTTTATAATGCTGAAGGGGATCTGGGAAAACTGGGACACAAATACATTGTTGGTGGAGTTGTGATTTGATCCAATCACTCTAGAGAGCAATAGAGAACAATGCCCAAAAAGCTATCAAACTATGCATACCCTGTGATCCAGCAGTGTCTGTACATAACCTGTATCCCAAAAGATCATAAAAAGGGAAAAATGTAGCAGCCTTTTTTGTAGTGGCACTGAATAGGAAACTCAATGGATGCCCATCAGTTGAAGAATGGTTAAATAAGTTATGGAATATTATGGAATATTATTGTTCCAAAAGAAATGATCAGCAGAATAATTTCAGAAAGGCCTGGGAAGATTTATAAGAATTGTTGCTAAGTAAAATGAGTAGAATCAAAAGAACATTGCACACAGCAACAACAAAATTATGTGATGATCGATTCTGATGAATGTGACTCTTTTCAATAATGAGACAATTTGGGCCAATGTCACAACCTGTCAACTTTTCCCCTTTATTTGTTACCAAGAGATTATTTTTGACTTTTTTCTTTTCATCATCTCTAATATCCAAACCATTAATAAATCCTATTAACATTAGCACAATTACATCTACTCTTCTCCTCTCCTCATGATTTGTCCAGGCCCATATTAGTCCTCGGTTGAACTGTTTTAATTTTTTTGGCTTTTTTTTTTTTACTGAGACAATTGGGGTTAAGTGACTTGCCCAGGGTCACACAGCTAGGCAGTGTTAAGTGTCTGAGACCAGATTTGAACTCAGGTCCTCCTGACTTCAGGGCTGGTACTCTATCCACTGTGCCACCTACCTGCTCTTGTTTTAATAAATTCTTAACAAATTATCCTGTCCCCACTTTTTTCTCCTTCTAAGCTACTCTTCATATCACTTCCAATCTCATTTTCCAAATAAGCAAAAAATGTTTTATTTTAATCTTTGTATCCCTATTGTGTAGCATAATTTCCTACACATAGTAAGTAACTAATAAATATTTGGGGCAGCTATCCTGGAGTCAGGAACACCTGAGTTCTAACCTGACGTTAGACACTTACTAGCTGTGTGACCTTGGGGAAGCCACTTAACCTTATTTGCCTCAGTTTTCTCATCTGTAAAATGAGCTAGAGAAGGAAATAATAAACTACTCTAGCATCTTTGCTAACGAAATCTTAAATGGGGCCACAAAAATTCAGACACAACTGAACAACAATAAAAATAATTTTTTTGTTAAATTTAATTGAATTGAATCATCATATAGATCCAGTATCTTAACAGACCTCTACTTTAAAAAAAATCTTTATATATTTGATATTGTCTGTTAATTGAAATTCATACCCCTTTGTCTACTTTTGAGGGTCCTGCACAATGAAGTCACAACTAAATTTCTAGTACCCAGGCTCTACCATACTGGAACTCCTGTGATTCTGTAATATTACTTTAGGTTATCTCCTTGTTATGTCATTATTACCCATGTGGTCTTTGGAAAGCTGATCGGAGCTTCTGGCAACTGGTATGGGTCTAATCCAACATAAAACAAATGCTACCAATGCAAGATATACTATATTTATTGTGTTTCTCTGTGAGTTTTAAATGCAAAACAGAGTGGATTGGCACCATGCTCAAAAACTGTCCTTTGCCGACTTCCTTATATGTCACCCATTTGTGGTCAGAAATGTTTCACTGGCACATTAACCTTCAGGAATCCAGTTCCTCTAAATATCTTATTAGAACTGCTTTTCTAATGGTTTTATAAAAGCATCTTGGCACATATGTAAGGCATGGCATGAAGCCAACACATAACAATATTCAGAGATTGTAATGAAAATGTCTGGCTGAAAATGTTCTATGACAGAAAGCTATCTAACAACCCAAAGCAACTCATCCAACAATAGGGCATAGTATTTCAATTGGATGCAGAAAAGCTACCTTGTTTAGGAAAAGCTTTGCCTCTTTCCATTTTTATAGTTAAGTATATACTTTTATATTTATGCACCATCAAACTTTCCCCTCCGTGTAACTATGTTTATAAATCAAGTCAAACTATATAATTCCCTTCCTTTCAAATGCATTTTGTACTTGTCTATCTTGACTTTACCTGTACTGTTTCCTCTGTTTTGGATCATCTCTCTGATCCAAGTCCAATCTCCATTTCTGTCTATTAAAATCTTATCTATTCTTCATAGTTTAGCTGAATGTCACCTCTTCCAAGAAGGCTCCCTTAATTCTCAAGCTGGTATAGGTTTCTGAACCTTGGTTCTTGTTGCTGTTGGTGTTTTATAAATTAATGGATTTATCATGTATGATTTTGTATCATAGTCAAATCATAGTGTATGGCACTGTAGTGCATGCTATGGGACCTACTCTAGTGGTCAGTTCAGTGGTGTAGTGGATAGAACGATGACCCTAGAGTTAGAAAGTCTTAAATTGAAATCCAAATCTACTCTTAGACATTTACTAGTTATGTTACCACGGGCAGTTACTTTTCTTTGCCTCACTTTCCTTATTTTTTAAAAGAGAGGAGATAATAGTGCTTGCCTCTCAATGTTGTTTTAAAGATTGAATGAGATTGGGGCAGCTAGGTGGTTCAGTGGATAGAGTACCAGCCCTGAAGTCAAGAAGATCTGAGTTCAAATATGACCTCAGACACACTTAACACTTCCTGGGCAAGTCACTTAACCCCAATTGGCTGTCATTTAAAATTACAAAATCATCTAATCTCTCTAAGTCTTACTGATATTAATATTGTCAAATTTGTCACCTTACATTATATTTGTAGTAACCTTTTTGATCTGAATACTTTGTAAAATAGGGAATAGTCAACTGAGGCTTGAGAATAACAGCGAGATCAGTACAGCTAGCTCTATGTTCTAGCTGTAGAAAGAATAATGTAAATTATATTATCACAAATCTTGCAGAGATTCCCCATTTCTAATCCAGAGAAATACTGCAGGATCTAAAAATCTTCTTTAATACTGTTTTTTATCTAAGAAAAGACAAAGAAAGGGTTCTGGATTGGCCTTGAATGTAGTAAAGAATGTCCTGACAGGGGTGGTTATTATAGTTCAGATGGGACTCCTAGACTTAAAGAAATTGAATATAGGAGAAGAGTCTGATAATCATAAAACACCAACATGTTAAAAGCTGTAAAGTCTTTTAAAGATCATTTAGGTCACGCTGTTTTACCCATGAAGAAACCTAAAGTCAAAGAAATGGAATATTTTGCCCAAAGATACACAGCTGGGTGGTAGAGTCAGGATTAGAATTGGGGTCTTCCACTACAGGACTCTTTTGATGATGTCAGTATGTGAATTCGTATTTTCATATGTACATAGAAAGAGAAATCAACTTCACTAACATGTGTAATGCACCCACTATGTGGTATACATTGTGCTAAGTGCTAGGAATACAAATAAGAGCAAAACTCTGTCCTTGCTCTCAAGATTCTCAGTCTAATTGAAGAAACTACAAGCAAACAACTTATTGTTTGTACTTTCTTCTCAAAAAGGACCATGACATTAAGAAAGTGACATCATGGCTTGCAAATGAATTGGATTTAAGTGAAACAGGGCTGCACAAAGTCCCCAGCTTCACTTTCCCTTCCAGAACTACCTGGTTCCAGTGGCCAGATATAAATCAGGGGAAGTGGTGATGGCCCTGGATACAGAAAATCTTGACCTTTTTAAACTAAAGTCTTTCTCAGGTCTTAGTCTGATTGAGGTAGTGCCCATTCAGTGATTAAGAAAAATGAAGAAATGAAGCAAAGAATGATCTCTTTTACCTAGTCAAAAACAAACAAACAAAAAAAAAAAAAAAAAAAAAAAAACCAAGCAAACCTGGGAGGGAAAGACTGTCACAGTTTCTGGCCAAAACAGAAACAATTGCTGTTTATACTCACTTTGAACCATTGAAACTCAAACAATGATCAAATAAAGCTTGGATTGAGATCTATTGTTGGACAATCAATGAAGGCCTGGGCAATCTGGGCTTAAGGCTTGGTTTTATAAAAGAAATCAAGCTTGTAAACCTCATTCAACCAGCTATGGACAAACTAAAAGCAGAATAAATTGGGAATACTGAAGAGGTAAAGTTCTTGCAATAAGTTAGGAATTGGGAAATGTTTCTTGCAAAAGGTGGGGGCTTCGCTAGGCCATGAAAAAAGGCATGAGAGTCAGGAAGTAGAGATTCAGAGGAAAAGAATTTTAAGTTTGGAAAGGACAGTCAGAAAAAATTCAATGATCCAAGGATATTGTTTATATTGTGCAAGAAAACATCAAGGGAGTCACAGATTACACTAGGAACTGGGGTGGAGAAATGTATATATAAAAAGACAGGAATATTAGGAAGGGGTCAAAGTATCAAGGGCTTTAAACAATGAAGAGATGATTTTATTTGCTTCTGGAGATAATAGGGAGTCATAGGAGTTTATTTAATAAGGGGAGGGTGACATCGGAAAGAATGGATGGAGTGATGCACTAGAACTCAAGAAGAGTTGAAATAAAGTCTTATATATATATATATATATATATATCTGATGTCCACATGCAAGTTAGTTAACAGGCCTACCACAAGCAACACCCTAAGTGTATAAATTGACTGAAAAGGGATCTATATTGGTGAAGAAAGTTATTCATAATAATGAAATCACAGGTTCCCCTCTCAAAAGATAATCCCACCTAATTTGTAAAATATGCATATTCCCATGCACATATCAAAAATAGATGTATAAGTGATAAACCGATAATAAATATGCTTACAACATATTAGAAGCTACAAAATTAATCTTCTATATTAAGTAGAAAAGGCGAGGAAGGAAGGCAGTAAGGGAGAGGGAACAGCAGGGTAGGGAAATGCCTAGTAAAATTCCACACAAATTCCAAATGGCAACAGTGGAAGATGTTATAGAATCATCAGAGGCAAGTGTTGCTGTATCATGGCCAACCTTATTATATAAAACATTTAATATCGTCTCTGTGGGCACATCTTAACAGTTCTGAATGTGATCCCAGAAAATCAGAGCTATAATTCTGGAAACTTGGGAAAGCAACAGTTCATCAAAGTCTACATATTGCAAAGTTAGCTTCTCACAAACGTTCAAACCATTCATTAGGAAGGAAGAAACAACTTTTAGAATATTGAAGGAGGAAATCACATGACATCTTTACTTTCTGAATTTCTTCCTTCCTGAATCTTGGAAGGGGAACTGTTGTAAGCACTGATAATACATGGGCCAGAAGATCCTATCACAGTCATCATAATCATTTAGCTAAATAACTTTTGCATTAAAACATTATAAAGAAAAACCTACCCTAGCCCATTTACTGTTTAGGTCTTTAGTTCATGAGGAACAGCTACTATTTTCAGGGAACTGGTAATCAGAGCAATAACTAGCCAGAGCAATGGGGATTTGTGGCAGGGTGCCAAAATTTAAAGGGTACTCATAGCACTTGTGTTATTTTAGCTGAAATTAGGTAGATTAATTAGATAATATAGAAAATGAACACTCATTTCTCCCCTTTCCTCAAACATACACTCAGGTGAATTCTGAGCACTTATCATATTTTGGGTTTTTTTCCAACTCCTTGGGGCAATTATTTCTCTTTTCTTAAAAAGTTATTTCGTGGTGTGTATTGTAGATATTTGACACAAGTGCCAGAATCATTAGTGGTAATCATCTCTGTATATATCAATTAAGCATCCTAGAGGGCTCAGCAATCTCTCACTGTGGACATCACAAAAAAAATTCAGGTCTCTGAGAGCCTTCTGAAAGATTTAAGGACAAGCACAAGAAAAAACAAAAGGAAAGATAGAGGTAGAGGAAAAGAGGTAAGGGAATGGACCAGACAGCAGAACAATACCAATAATTTCTTCATGGACACTTATTCTGCAAAATGCTACAAGTTTTTTATACCTAATTTAGAACCACCCATCTCTATAATCCTTCATTTGACCCACAAGATGAAATTTTAGGCAGTGATTATTGGACAGAAAGAGTCAAATATAGATCAATTAACTCCTTCCACATCACCAAGAAAAATGTCTTGTGACAGTAATTCAAATAGAGAACATATATACATATATATATATACATATAGACATATGAATATGCACAAATATTAATATCACTTTAAAATATGTCCATGCATATATGCACATTACATCAATTACTTCCACACATGCAATCATATAGCATATACACCACATACCCATATACACAGAATGCTAACTACATACATGTAGACACAAACATATGTGTGCATATACACATATGTTCACAAATTTACACATCTGCATGCACACACACTCAAGCATGCACATATACACACAAATAGATAAGACAGAGAGATAGTAATATTCTCAATGAACTACTAGAAACCAGAATTGTCTGGGAAAATATAAAGATTCACAAATGCACACAATTATAGACATTTAAGGATCTTAGAATAATGTGATGATAGAATTCTAAAGTTAGAGAAGACTTTGCAATTCTAGAATGCTAAAACTTTCATGAATCTTAGAAATCAGTTCCTTAGACTTTAAAGTCCAAGAGAATAGTGGACTCTCTTTTAGTGTCTTAGTTAAAACTATCTCTTTTAGGGCCAAAGAAAGTACCATGAAATTAATAAATACTTAACATATATTTATTGAATTTAATTAAATTTTGTTTAGTACAATTCTGATGTTTTGTAGATAAGGAAATGAAGACTCAGGTATCCCATTTAACATTCTATAATTACAAGAGTGGAAAAGTGAGGTCTCTTTCCTCAATTTTAATAGCTATGGAGAAGCAATGGGGTTTGTTTATTTGCTTTTTTCATTTTCATTTTTTTAAGTGGTGGTGGGGGGAAATCTGTAAATCATCATGAGACTGCATGTTGTTGGGAATTCCTTTGTAGATTTTGAAGCATAAGTGTGAGTTATTATTATTCTTATTTAAGTCACAACTACAGTCTTAAACTAAAATTCCTTCATGGCACCTGAAGCTCTTTTGAAATACTCTTTTCTATTTTAGCTTCTTTAGAATGCAAAATTTTAAGCAATGCAGTGTATATTAAACCCCACAGAGCCCTTCCAAATAGAAGTTTTCATATGAACAAAATTGAATTCAACCCATTAATTTGAAATTGTTTTCTACTGATCTAACATTTGGAATCTGCCAAAGTCGCTTCTATTTCAGAGTGCTTCTATATTCCAAATTTCTGAAATTGGCATTCTCTCCCAAATGTTGTGGTCCTGACTTCATGAAATACTTTTTACTGTGAATCCTCATTTCTCTTTTCCTACAATTTCTGTTTTTCTAAGAAGCGGGTGAGTATGGCAGCATTAGCATGAGAGGTCACATTGAAAATCACATCTTTTAGGACTCAACATTTCCTAATTGATTTGGGTACTGATACTGCTTGTTTTGAGGTTTATTTATGTAATCTTTTTTTTTATTTGCAAAGTCAGCTTGACATACAGTAAAAGAAAACCTGATAAAATATTAGGTGCATCATTAAAACTACAATGAAAATATGGCTCTAAGTAGTCTACAAATATCTTTCCTCTCTAAATTAAGTAAGGAATAGAAAATATATCAGGGGGAAAAAAGAGATTACATACAAATAAAGCTTTGCAATAACATCATGAAAATTAGTAGGTTCTTTTTCCTAGTGTTAATTTTTTATTTGATTTCCTCTCCTGTCTTCAATAGGAAGGGCAACATATAAGTCTAGTTACTGTAAAATGAAATGTAACCAGATTATCATGCATAGATGTCCACAGTTGCCTATTTTGTTGTTTTGTAAAGAAAATGCACATTTTTTTTCAGGCACTTCTAATAAACCTCGGGGAAACTTGGTGGAACCAAATTGAATCATGTATGGCTTATACTGAGGGGTTTGTTATGAGAAATAATGAAGTATTTACTAATTATCTACTGAGCTGGAAATCAGTAGATAAATAAAAGTGGCAAGTGAAGAAATAACTGCTTTAAGTTGGCTCCCAAAAATGAGGTTGAGGGGAGGTGCACTTATCTTCCATATGGCTATGAGCTCATGTCCTGATTAGGTAGGCAAGCTGGCTGTGATGTCTCTTTTGTAATTCCTTCCCTAAGTTGATGACTGAGTAATCATATCAAGAAGAATGTGTTTGGGATGTAATCTTGTGACTTACAAAAAGTTTAAATGTTCTGTGATAACTTGTAATGGTGGTAGCTAAGACAACCACTGAAGTGGCAGATAGCAAGGAAAACTCACATTAAAAAGTTAGATTACTTTCATGGGAGGAGTCAAGAAAAGTCCATTTCAGGAGGAAACAAATGCTGGGAGGGACTGAAAAATGCCAGGAATAGGGGAAATGTAAAATGGATAATTAACACTTTTGCACAACTGCTTTGTGTTCTGATAAAATTTAAATGATTAGCCTCTCTAAAGATTATAACCATAGTTATTTTAGGTTATCAAATGATGTTTTAAATGTGCTAAGTTACACTGTTATTTTTTATGCTTAAGATATCTCTCTGGGTAGGAATAAACCACTTGATTCTTATTGTACCCTTCATGTGTATAAGCCTTGGGCTTGAACCTAAAAGAAACATTCTTCCTGGACCATTAAGGTGAGAGTATTAAGAGCCAGTAAAAATGAAAATGCAGAACCTAATATCCTTAGGTAGAGGAAGGATCCCCTATAATCAAACCAATATAGATCTGTAAGTCAAGGTATAGAATAGAAAGGTAAGGGGAGAGCAGACCCTGTACTCCTAGGAACAGTAGTGCCTTTATTTTAGAGCAACATTGGACTGAAAATCTGTAGACCTGAATTGTAATCCCAGCTCTGTATTTCAGAAGTGTGACCTTAGGGAAGACACTCTTTTCCTCCAAGCCTATTTCTTTATCTGCAAATTGGCCAGATTCTGTTCTAAAATTCTATATTCTTAGGTTCTTTTAGCTCTTAAATTCTATTTTCAATGATTCCAAAGTGACTTTCATACCCAACATTCTGTATTTGTATTATTATAAGCTCCCTTCAAATGATATAATTATATGGTATATTTTCTAAACTTCTTGCTGGTACCAATATTTTTTGTTTGTTCTATGATCTAAATCTGATATTGAGCACTTGCTAGCTATGTGACCCTGGACAAATCAATTTAATTTCTGTGTGCCTTAATTCTTTCATGTGTAAAATTTTATGTACCTCACAAAATTAATGGGAGGATAAAATGAAATAATAACATTTTTTGAAAACCTTAAATAACCATATTAATGCTAGCTATTATTATTATTAGTTATTACTATGTCTTAAAGAAAAGGGATATGAACATTTTTCTAAAATATGACATTTATAATGTGAAGGCATAAGGACAATTTCATTGCTGTTATCCATCTCAAAATAAACAATAGGAGGCAGGTACCAGAAGGTGGAGAGCAGACATCACTTTCTGTGACCTTCTCTGACCTTCTCTCAAACTAACAACAGATTAAGCTTCTAAACTGGTTCTTGAGTCAAAGAATCCACAAATACTTGGAGTACAACACATTACCAGAAGAAGTTACCTTGGAATAACTTCAGAACAGGTCTGTTTCAAATGGTCAGGGAGATAGTGTGCCAAGCCCAGACAGTAGCATAGGGAGACCAGGGGAAGGAGCTGGGGCAGGAGTCAGAGTGTTGCTGTTTTTGTGGACTGGGAAAATTCTATGAGTCTCTTAAGCTATTCTCCTTTGGTTGCAAGTGGGTGTTTTATTAGATTTGCTGGAAGACACTCAAAAACCAATACCAAAAACAAACTGTAACCCGCTGAGCCCCAAAGAACTTGGCACTTGGTTGTGATTTTCCAGCACTGAAAGTCAGTCAGAAACACCAGCACAAGAGCAAACTAAAGCAGCTTTCACTCCTTTGCCTTAAGAGCAGATCTCAACCCTTAAAAAATGAAAAAAAAAAAAGCAAAAGGAATTCTTCTTATAGGCAACTTTCATGGAGAGAGAAAAAAGACCTCAAACCCTGAGGTTCTCAAAGGCAAATCAACTCCAAATGAAGCTCCAAAGGAAGATATGAGCTGTTCCCCATTTCACAGGGCTTTCTTGGAAGATCTCAGAAAAGATCTTAAAAGAGAGTTAGAAGAAAAATTGGGAAAGGAAATAAGATTGTTTCAAGAGGATATGGAAAAGGAAAAACAGAAATTATCCAAAGAAAACTCTTTAAAAATAGATTTGATGAAATGGGAAAAGCAAATACCTCCCAACAAAATAGATTTGATGAAATGGAATGAATCATACAACTCCTTACAATAGATATAAAAAGATACCAATTCATTGAAAAACAAAATTTGTGAAATGGAAAAAATGCAATGAAAGAAAGAAAACAATTCAATTGGCTAAATGCAAAAGGAGCTTAAAAAAGGTAACTGAAGAAAATGAACAAACGGAAGTGAATGACTTCAAAAATGAGTCAAACAGAACCAAAAAAATTTAAAAAATAGAAGAAAATATGAAATATCCCCTAGGAAAAAACAACTTACCTGGAAAATAGATCAAGGAGAGACAATCTAAGGATTGATGGACTTCCTGAAAGCCATGATGTAAAAAAAAGACTAGATATTATCCTTCAGGAAATCATAAAAGAAAACTGCCCTGATATCCTAGAATCAGAAGACAAAATAGCCATTGAAAGAATTCACCAATCATCTCCTGAAAGAGACCCCAAATTAAAAACCCCAAGGAATATCATGGCTCAATTTCAGAACTATCAAACCAAGGAAAAAATATTACAAGTATCTAAAAAGAAACAATTCAAATACAAAGGGGCTACAATCAGGATTACCCAGCTTCTACCTCAAAAGATCAAAGGGCCTGGAATCTGATATTTCAAAAGGCAAAGGATCTTGGATTACAGCCAAGAATAAACTATCCTGTTAAATAAGCATTATCGTTTAGGGAAGAAGATGGACATTCAATGACACAGGTAAATTTCATCTATTTCTGATGAAAATACCAGAGCTAGACAAAAAATTTGGTCTCCAAATACAGAATTCAAGAGAAGCATAAAAAGAAAAGAATTTTTGAGACTATATTTCTGTTGTGGGTATACTTAGAGAGTGCAGGTATAATTTGATTTTATTACGATAATATGAAAAAGTAACAAAAAATAGAATGTGACTTATACTGGAAAAAAGAGGGAAATGGAGATAAAATGAGAAAACTTATATCTCATTAAGAGGCAAAGAAGACCTATTATAAATGAGGGAAAGACGAAAAGGGGATGAACACTGTGGGAATCTTACTCTCATCAGATTTGGCTCAAACAGAGAATATCAATCATATTTGATTTTACAAAGAAACTTTTCTCACCTCATAGGGAAGTGGGAGAAAAAAAGGGAAAAGGAAAGGACTGGTTAATAAAAAGGAAAACAGAAGTACTAGGGGAAAGGTTTAAGAAAGTAGGGAGGGCTCTAAAAAAGAGGACTGTGTGAGAAAGGTGGTGGTCAGAAGCAAAATACTGGGAAGGAGAGAAGGGGGAAGGGAAAGAGAAAAGCATAACATGGGATAAGTAAAATGGCAGGAAATACAGAATTAATCACTTTAACTGTGAATGTGAATGGGATGAACTCTCACATAAAATGGAAGCAGATAGTAGACTGCATTAAAAGCCAAAATTCCATAATATGTTACTTGTAAGAAACACATTTAAATCAGTGATACATACAAAGTAAAGGTAAAAAGCTGGAGCTGAAATTATTATGTTTCAGTTGAAGTAAAAAAAAATGAAAAGGTAGGGTAACGATCCTGATCTCAGATCCAGCAAAAGCAAAAATATGTCTAATTACAAGGCATAAGGAAGGAAACTATATCTTGCTAAAGGGTACCATAGATACTGAAGCAATATCAATACTAAACATATATGCACCAAGTGGTGTAGCATCCAAATTGCTGGAGAAGTTAAAAGAGCTGCAAGAAGAAATAGGCTAGAAAAATTATACTTGTTTACTCAGAGCTAAATGAATCAAACCACAAAAAAATAAGAAAGAAATTAAGGATGCAAGCAGAATTTTAGAAAAGTTAGGCATGGTAGATCTTTGGAGAAAATTGAATGGATACAGAAAAGAGTATGCTTTTTCCTCAGCAGTTCATGAACCTATATAAATATTGACCATACATCAAGACGTTAGAACCTCAGAATCAAATAGTACATGGATTTTTTTAGGTCATGATGCAATAAAAATCACATGCAATAAAAGGCCTGAGAAAATAGATAAAAATAATTGGAAACTAAATAATCTCATCCTAAAGAATGAATGGGTGAAATAGCAAATCAGAGACATAATCAATAATTCATCCAAGAGAATGATAATAATGAGACAGCATACCAGAATTTGTGGGATGCAGCCAAAGTGGTTATAAGGAGAAAGTTTTTATCTCTAGATGCTTACTTGAATAAAATAGAGAAAGAGATCAATGAATCAGGCTTGCAACTAAAAAAGCTAGGAAAAAAAAAAACAATTTAAAAACCCTCAATTAAATACCAACTTTTAAATTCTGAAAATAAAAGGGGAGTTTAATAAAATTGAAAGTAAGAAAACTATTGAATTAAAAAATAAAAGGAAGAGTTGGTTTTATGGGGAAAACAACAAAATAGATAAACCTTTAGTTATTTTGAATAGAAAAAGGATAGAAGAAAATCAAATTGTTAGTCTCAAAAATGTAAAGAGAGAACTTACCTCCAATGAAGAGGAAATTACAGCAATAATTAGAAGTTACTCTGCACAACTATATGTCAATGAATTTGATAATCTAAGTGAAATGGAGGAATACCTACAAAAAATAGATTGCCTAGGTTAACAGAAGAAGAAATAAATTAATTAAATAGTTTCATTTTATAAAAAGAAATAGAACAAGCTATTAATCAATTGCCTAAAAAAATTTCCAGGGCTATATGGATTTACATGTGAATTCTACCAAACATTTAAAGAACAAATAATCACAATAATATTTAAACAATTTGAAAAAAAATATAGGAGGGGGCAGAGCCAAGATGGCGAAGTGAAAAGGTGACTCTCTGCGTCCTCCTCCAATCTTCCCTCAGATCAACAATAAAATAAGCCTCTGAAGTGATCTTCAAGTCAACGAATCCAGAAATATTTGGACACTGCTTGCAGATATCTCTGAAAACATCAGGTTTGTCTAACTCGGACAGAGGGATAAACAGAGGACTCCGGTGTCAGAGAACTGTGGTGTAGGCCGGAAGTGAGGATGGGACTCAACTCAGCTCATAGTGGCAGAAACTCCAAACTTCAAACTCCAAATTCCAAACACCTGGAGTTTATCTGAGGCACTGGGGACACTCTGCCCTGATTGGGGGCAGGTGTTCTGGCAGAGTTGCCTTATTCAAGGAGTAAATCGGAATTAGTCCTGACCCCCACCGGCCCAGCACCTTAAGTTAATTCACCGAAGTGCCCCAGGGAAAAGATCTTCAGCTGCTGTCTCAGCCGTCATTTTTTTTTCCCGTCTCAGCCATCGTTTTTATTTTTTCCCTACCTGAAAGAGATATCCACGCTGTCTAAAAAAAAATGAAGAAGCAAAAGAGAGCTCTCACCATGGATAGCTTTTATCAAGAGAAAGAAGTGAAGACCCCAGATCCTGAGGTTCCTTTAGACAAAACTCCAAAGGAAGTTATTAAGGACCATCACTGGTCCCCTTTTCAAAAGGCCCTTCTGTTTTTTGGTTTTTTTTGGGTTTTTTTTTTTTTTTTGCTTTTTTTTTTTCCTGAGGCAATTGGGGTTAAGTGACTTGCCCAGGGTCACACAGATAGAGAATGTTAAGTGTCTGAGACCATCAAAAGGCCTTTCTGGAATATTGCTTAAAGAACCTAATAAAAGAGCTGGAGGATAAATGGGAAAATAAATTGAAATCAGTGCAAGAAGGATACAATATCTTGCAAGAAGGATATGATGCCCTGCAAAAGAGATATGAAAAAGACACCAATTTATTGAAAAATAAAATTAGTGAAGTGGAAAAAGAGTGCAATGAACAAAAAAATTCAATTGGCCAGTTACAAAAGGAGCTTAAAAAGGTAACTGAACAAAACAACACTTTAAAAATAAGAATTGAACAAATGCAAGTGAATGACTCAATAAGACTTCAAGAATCAGTCAAACAAAAACCAAAAAATGAAAAATTAGAAGAAAATATGAAATATCTCCTAGGAAAAACAACTGACTTGGAAAATAGATCTAGGAGAGACAATCTAAGGATTATTGGACTTCCTGAAAGCCATGATGAAAAAAATAATCTAAACACTATCTTCCAGGAAATCCTGAAAGAAAACGGTCCTGAGATTGTACAATCAGAAGGCAAAATCACCATTGAAAGAATTCACCGATCACCTCCTGAAACAGACCCCAAACTTAAAACGCCAAGGAATATCATGGCTAAATTTCAGGACTATAGCACCAAGGAAAACATTCTGCTAGCAGCTAGAAAGAAACAATTCAAATGCCGAGTATCAATAATTACAATTACACACGATCTGTCAGCCTCCACATTGAAAGATCAAAGGGCCTGGAGCCAGATATTCTGAAGCTCAAAGGAACTTGGATTACAGCCAAGAATAACCTATCCAACTAGAATGAGCATTA
The DNA here is from genome assembly GCA_023553655.1 of Myrmecobius fasciatus. Lineage (NCBI taxonomy): Eukaryota > Metazoa > Chordata > Mammalia > Dasyuromorphia > Myrmecobiidae > Myrmecobius > Myrmecobius fasciatus. The sequence goes on along the minus strand of JAJPUD010018455.1, from coordinate 3,852 downwards.
TCCTCCAGGGAAGAAGATGGTCATTCAATGATATAGGTGAATTTCACCTATTTCTAATGAAAAGACCAGATCTGAACAAGAAATTCGACATCCAAACACAGAACTCAAGAGATGCATAAAAAGGTAAAAAGGACAGGACTCTTGAGAACTTTATTTCTACTATGGGGATATTTAAAGTTTGGGGGTATAATTAACTAGATATTACTTTGATAATATGAAAAAGAGAACTAGAGGGGGAAAGGTTGTCATACTGGGGAAAAGAGGGGAAAGTGGTAAAATAAGATCTGAAAAAAAGGAGGTAAAAACAAGGTAAAATCTCTTGAAGAGGCAAAGAAAATCTAATATAATTGAGAGAAAGAGGGGAGGCAGGTGAGCATTGTGTAAATCTTACTTTCATCAGGTTGGGCTATAAAAGTGTATATCAGACACTTGATTTCACATAGAAACTTGTCTGTTGCTAGAGGGAAGTGGGAGGGAAAGAAGGAAAAGAAAGGGATAAACTAATAGAAGGGAAAATAGAAGAATCAGGGGAAAGGAGTAAAAACAGGGGGAAGGGATCTAAAGGGTGGAGTATTGTTTTGGGGAGGGGGTCATCAAAAGCAAAGTACTGAGGAGGGGGGAAGGGAGAAAGGGGAAAGGAAAGGGGAAAACATAACTTGGGTAAATAAAATGGCAGGAAATAATGAATTAGTTATTCTGTGAATGTGAATGGGATGAACTCTCCCATAAAGTGTTAGTGGATATCAGACTGGATTAAAAACCAGAATCCCACAATATGTTGTCTACAAGAAACACATCTAAAACATAGTGACACATATGGTCACTAAATGAAGTCACTAAAACATAGTGACTTCATATAGGATGAAGGTAAAAGGCTGGAGCAGAACCTATTATGCTTCAGGTGAACAAACAAAATCAGGGGTAGCAATCCTTATCTCAGATCAAGTAAAAGGCAAGATAAATCTAATCAAAAGAGATAAGGAAGGAAACTATATTTTATTAAAGGGTACCATAGATAATGTAGCAATATCAATACTAAATATATACGCAACAAGTGCAAAAACATCCAAATTCGTAGGGGAGAAATTAAGAGAGATGCAAGAAGAAATAGACAGCCAAACTATACTAGTGGGGGATCTCAGCCTTGCTCTCTCAGAATTAGATAAATCAAACCACAAAATAAACAAGAAAGAAACTAAGGAAATAAATCAATTCTTAGAAAAGTTAGGTATGATAGATCTATGGAGAAAATTGAATGGAGACAGTAGGCAATTTACTTTTTTCTCAGCAGTCCATGCAACCTATACAAAAATTGACCATGTGTTAGGGCATACAAACCTCAAAATCAAATGCAGAAAGGCAGAAATAGTAAATGCATCTTTTTCAGATCATGATGCAATAAAAATCACATGCAATATAAGGCCAGGAGAAAATAAACAAAAAGTTAATTGGAAATTAAATAATGTAATCCTGAAGAATGAATGGGTGAAAGAGCAAATCATAGACAGAATCAATAATTTCATCCAGGAGAATGACAATAAGGAGACAACTTACCAAAATTTGTGGGATACGAACAAAGCGGTTATAAAGGGCAATTTTATATCTCTAGATGCTTACTTGCATAAAATAGAGAAAGAAAACATCAAAGAATTGGGCTTATTATTGAAAAAACTAGAAAAAGAACAAATTAAAAATCCTCAATTAAATACCAAATTGGAAATTCTAAAAGTAAAAGGAGAAATTAATAAAATTGAAAATAAGAAAACTATTGAGTTAATAAATAAAACTAAGAGTTGGTTCTATGAAAAAACTAACAAAATAGATAAGCCTTTAGTTAATTTGATAAGAAAAAGGAAAGAGGAAAATCAAATTGTTAGTCTCAAGAATGATAAGGGAGAACTTTCCTCCAATGAAGAGGAAATTAGAGCAATAATTAGGAGTTACTTTGCCCAGCTTTATGCCAGTAAGTTTGATAATCTAAATGAAATGGAGGAATATCTACAAAAATATGGATTGCCCAAGTTAAAAGAAGATGATATAAATTATTTAAACAGCCCCATATTAGAAAAAAAATATAGAACAAGCTATTAACCAACTCCCTAACAAAAAATCTCCAGGGCCAGATGGATTTACATGTGAATTCTACCAAACATTCAAAGAACAACTAATTTCAGTACTATAAAAAGTATTTGGAAAAAATAGGGACAGAAAGTATACTGCTAAATTGCTTCTGTGAGACCGATAAGGTGCTGATAGTTAACCCAGGTAGGGTGAAAACAGAGAAAGAAAACTATAGACCAATTTCCCTAATGAATATTGATGCAAAAATCTTAAATAAAATTTTAGCAAAGAGATTACAGAAAGTCATCCCCAGGATAGTACACTATGACCAAGTAGGATTTATACCAGGGATGCAGGGCTGGTTCAATATTAGAAAAACTATCAGCATAATGAATTATATTAATAACAAACTAACAAAAACCGTATAATTATCTCAATAGATGCAGAAAAAGCATTTGATAAAATCCAACACACCTTCCTATTAAAAAAACTAGAGAGGATAGGAATAAATGGGCTTTTCCTTAAAATGATCAATAGCATCTATTTAAAACCATCAGCAAGCATCATATGTAATGGAGACAAACTAAAACCATTCCCAGTAAGATCAGGAGTGAAACAAGGCTGCCCACTGTCACCATTACTATTTAGTATTGTATTAGAAATGTTAGCTTTAGCAATAAGAGAAGAAAAAGAGATAAAAGGAATCAGAGTAGGTAATGAAGAAACCAAATTATCACTCTTTGCAGATGACATGATGGTATACTTAGAGAACCCTAGAGACTCAACTAAAAAACTACTAGAAGCAATTCACAACTTTAGCAAAGTGGCAGGACTCAAATTAATCCACATAAATCCTCAGCATTTTTATATATTACCAACAAAATCCAGCAGCAAGAGATACAAAAAGAAATTCCATTCCAAATAACAGATGATAGGATAAAATATTTGGGAATCTATCTGCCAAGGAACAGTCAGGAACTATATGAACTAAACTACAAAACACTTTCCACACAAATAAAATCAGAACTAGTCAATTGGAAAAGTATTAAGTGCTCATGGGTAGGCTGAGCGAATATAATAAAAATGACAATACTACCCAAACTAATCTACTTATTTAGTGCCATACCAATCAAACTCCCAAGAAATTATTTTGCAGATCTAGAAAAATTAGTAGCAAAGTTCATTTGGAAGAACAAAAGGCCAAGGATTTCAAGGGGATTAATGAAAAAAAAAAAGGCAGATGGAGGTGGCCTTGCTGTAACAGATCTAAAACTATATTATAAAGCAGCGGTCATCAAAACCATTTGGTACTGGCTAAGAAATATAGCAGTCGATCAGTGGCACAGGATTGGTTATCAGGACAATCTAGGCAATAACCTTAACAATTTATTGTTTGATAAACCCAAAGACCCCAGTTGTTGGGATAAGCACTCACTATTAGGCAAAAACTGCTGGGAAAATTGGAAACTAGTGTGGAAGAAATTAGGGCTTGACCCATACCTAACACCACATACCAAGATAAGATCTAAATGGGTTCATGATCTACATATAAAGAGTGACTTTGTAAGAAAGTTAGAGAAATGTAATATAGTTTACCTCTCAGACCTGTGGAGATGGAATAAATTTATGTCCAAAGAAGATCTGGAACTCCTAATTGAACACCAGATGGCTAATTTTGATTATATTAAGTTAAAAAGTTTCTGTACAAATAAAACTAATGTAGACAAGATTAGGAGGGAAGCATCAAATTGGGAAATCATCTTTACATTTAATGGTTCTGATAAATGCCTC
>JAJPUD010018454.1:0-18894 GCA_023553655.1 Myrmecobius fasciatus | reverse complement strand
TCTCTCTCTCTCTCTCCCTTTCTCCCTTACTTCCTTCTTTTCTTTCTTTTCATATATGCACATATAATATATATAGCTATAGAATTTATATGTATATATGTGTAGCTAGCTATACATTTTTATATATAATATACTTAGTTATAATTATATACATCCAGCTAGATTGCACAGTGGATAGAGCTCTGGGTCAGATCGATAAAGTTTATTTATTTTTTAATGTAATAGAATAAGGATCATTGGAGAGAAGTTGCAGAGACATTTGTTCTTTGTTTTTTACTTAATAAAAAGAAAATTACCTTTCAAAAAGTATGTGTTGGTATATAAGTTATCAAGTTTTCTACTCCAATAAATTTTCCAGAGGAGGTTGGATCATTTATTAAATTTATTACATCCAGATAATTTATTAAAAATAGCATAAAAGGGGTTTCAAGTTTATATTGGACAAAATGTCTATTCTTCCCATGAGGTAATAATTTATTTGGAATCTATTTCCTCATTTGTAAAATGAGAGTAATATTTTGCTATCTCCCTCACAGATGGATTGTGAGGAGATATTTCAAACAACATTTAAAAAAATAATTCCCAGCACAACAAAATTTTATACTGTTTTGAAGCACAGTGTAATAGAACTTGATTTGTGGGGGTTGAGAATTATTATTTGGAGAATTATAGTATACAGTTTTCTGCCCTGAGTAGGGCTAATCATAAAAAAATGACACATTAATTGAGAATTTGCTGACTGAAAGAGATGTTAGAATTTCTAATGGTCTGTCAAAGGAGGATGTAGAATCTCCTTCTCTGGAGGGATTTTTTAACAATTTGACAGATAATTATATTTATGAAATCATTTAGGGTATTTTACTGCAAAGAAAGGGATATAATCTAAATTTTTATAGTCTTTTTGATTTTAGTAACTTCCTGGAGAGTATGACATGTCTCTTTTTTGTAAAATCTAGTCAATGTTGAAAATGGACTTGAGCTACTTTTCTTTCCTCTGTGTTATTTTTTTTTATCTATTTCCATTTACATGTGGAATACCAGTCTATGGGTTCCTATACTCCTTGCAACTTTGGAGTATCATTCAGAACTACTAATGTTATTTTTCTTATGTTTCTTCCAAATGTGGTTCAATCTTCTTCTGGTATTCTTTTTGTGTCATGAAATTTGTGTTCCTTCTTTCTTGGATGTGCTTCTGAAAATATCTCTAAGGTAAAGGGGGAAAAAAGAAAATTAAAAATATTTCTCAATTTTTGATTCAAATGTTTAGTATTGCTAATATTTTCCTGTTAAAGTGTTCTTCATTTATTGCTAGGGTATGAGACCCTGCTGAGAAGGAATACAAAGGCCACCTTAACCTGTGGTGCATAATAGGTTTTCTGCCATGTTGCAGAAACGCCCTTGTTGACCAAGGAGCACTGGTGCATGGCATGGGAAAAGGTTGAGCCTGAGGGTCATAGCTAGTTGCTTTTGAGCAGAAATTCCTTGACAGGGCCTCTCACCTGTGAGCAGGTTGCTGATGTGGCTGGATCAACTTTCCTCCCATTGGCAGATACCATGCATATGCAATGCCCATGAGCCACTTCTCTGAATGGTTACTGAGGATTGCCAACTGTTCACACACTGTTCTTGCTTGCAAAACTGTATAACAACAAGGCTGTGTGGCATAATAAACTGGAACTCTTTTCCCACCCTATGAGTTCTTCTGCCTCATTCATCTCGCCTCTGAGATCAAAGGGCTCATACCAGGTGAGTTCACTGCAACAACTGGCGCCCAAGGAACAGGGACAGGAACCTGGAAGAGTGCCAGAGTGACCACTTCGTGGTCAAGCACTGCTATATGGTCAAGACAACCTCTAAGAGGACTCCAGAGGGGGACCCCGCTGAACTGCACTGTTTCCAGACCAGGCAGACTGTAGTGGAAAGTGGTTAAATAACCTAATGGGGCAGAAAGTAGGCACCCTTCTCCCTTTAGACAGAGAAGCATATGTCAGGACTGTATATAAATGTATCAAAGAGCAGGGGTGCACAGTCCAATTAGGAGACATTAGGAAATTCCTGGACAGTGCTTACAAAGTTTCTCCATGGTTACTTAAGGAAGGCTATTATAATTGTGAGAGATGGATTGTTTTCAGTGAAGAGTTCACTGCCAGGAGAAATACAAAAAAAAAACAAAAAAACCCATTTTGAACAAAATCTGAAATCAGAAACAGAAAAAAAGATATCAAGAAATTTACAGTTAAAGCAAAGACAGGCATGTCTTTTAGCAATAGATTACTCTAGGAACAAACATAAACATAAACATACTTTTAGCAACTTAGTGCCAGGCGTAGAAGGTAGTAATGAGAATTTGATGTCCACTGAACCGGTAAATTGGCAAAAAGACACTATTTTTCCCTTAATAATATATGGCTTACATATTAACTTATGGGGTAGAGATAATTTACACCAATTAGGAATGAAAATCACCACAGAATTTTAGGAAGGGTTATTGCTACTGCAGCTTCCACTGTTCCAAAAATGGCTTGGACTACCTACACACTGGTATGGGTGGAACAATGGCTTCTGACCAAAGAAAAGAGACCTGCTCTACATCAATTAGTACAAGAACAATTAGAATTAGGAAACAAACAGCCCATGGAACTCCCCTATAAGAGATTCATCAAAAAACAAAAAGAGGGAGATGAAAGTAGGTCTATTCGGAAAGATATAAAGCAATGTACATAATAAATTATAAAAAAAAATCGATTCAAATAGTTCAGCTATGAAATACTCTTCGGTAAACAAAAACAGAGAATCACTCAAAAATAACATCCTGTCTTCATTAAGAAGGCTCCCTGATTTTCCGGGGGGTGGAGCCAAGATGGCGAACTGCAGACAGCGTTCTCTGTAAGCTCCTGAGACCTTCCCTCAGACGCAGACAAATTGAGCCTCCGAACTGGTTCGGGAGTGAGGGCTCCACCAAACACTTGGACTACAACACACTTCTATCAACAATCTACTTTGAAAAAACATCAGAGGTTAGCCTCAGGGGAAATTGTCCACTGGTCCCAATCAGACACCAGCCGGGGCGGAAATCAGGGCTGAGATAGAGGGGCAGATTTTAGGCACCCAGGAAGCTCCTGGGAGACACCTGGGCCACTTTGGTCTGCTTGCGAGCAGGTGCTTTGGCAGATCTGCCTTTGGTAAAGGGTGGATTGTGAGCAGCTAAAACGTGGTCCTAGTGCAAATCTAGCCTGAACAGCCTCAGACCGGAAGTCAACTTGGCAAACTGCCCCAGGGCAAATTGAAACTGCGGCAATATTCCCAGCTGGTGACTGATACCTCAACTCCAAAGCATGAGCAAGAAGAAGAGAGCTCTCACCATAGACAGCTTTTACAGAGAGAAACTAGAGAACTCCCCAGATCCTGAGATTCTGAAAACAATCCCAGATGAAGCCACAAAGGCGGACTTAAGCTGGTCTCCCTTCCAGAAGGCTTACCTGGAAGAATGCATAAAGAATCTCAAAAGAGAGCTAGAAGAAGAATAGGGAAATAAATTGAGATCAGGGCAACAGAGATATCAAAAATTGGAAAACAGGACTGGTGAATTGGAAAAAGAAAACAATTCACTGAAAAATAAAATTGGTGAATTGGAAAAAATCACCAATTCACTGGAAAATAAAAATGGTGAATTAGAAAAAAAAACAACAATTCACTAAAAAACAAAATTGGTGAATTGGAAAAAGACAACAATTTATTGAAAAATAAAATTGGCAAAATGGAAAAAGAATGCATTGAATCAAGAAATTCAATTGGCCAGCTACAAAAGGAGCTAAAAAAAGATAACTGAAGGAAATGATACTATAAAAATTAAAATTGAACAAATAGAAGTAAATGACAATAAGACTTCAAGAACCAAAAAAAAATGAAAAAATAGAAGAAATTATGAAATATCTTCTAGGAAAAACAACTGACTTGGAAAACAGATCCAGGAGAGACAATTCAAGGATTATCAGACTCCCTGAAAGCCACGATGAAAAAAAGAACCTTGATGCTATCTTCCAGGAAATCATGAAAGAGAATTGCCCTGATGTTTTAGAATCAGAAGGCAAAATTGGTATTGAAAGAATTCACCCATCACCTCCTGAAAGAGACCCCAAAATTAAAACCCCAAGGAATATCGTGGCCAAATTTCAGGACTATCGCACCAAGGAAAAGATATTACCAGCAGCTAGAAAGAAAAAGTTCAAATACCGAGGAACTGTAATTAGAATTACACAGGAGCTGTCAGCTTCACACTGAAGGATAGAAGGGCCTGGAATCAGATATTCCGAAAGGCAAAAGAACTTGGATTACAGCCAAGAATAAGTTATCCAGCTAGAATAAGCATCATCTTCCAGGGAAGAAGATGGTCATTCAATGATACAGGAGAATTTCACCTATTTCTAATGAAAAGACCAGATCTGAACAAAAAATTTGACCTCCAAATACAGAACTCAAGAGAAGCATAAAAAGGTAAAAAGGAAAGAACTCTTGAGAACTATATTTCTACTATAGGTATCCTTAAAGAATGGCAGTATAATTTGATTTTTCTTTGATAATAATGGAAAGGAAATTAGAGGTGGAAGGGATACCATACTGAAAAAAGGGGGGGGGGAGGAGGCAAAATAAAGTAAAAATAAAGGAAGTAAAATAAGGCAAAATCTCATAAAGAGACATAGAAGATCCAATATAATTGAGGGAAAGAAGGGAGGGTGATGAGTATTGTGTAAACCTTACTCTCATTAGATGGGACTCTAAGAGAGTATATCAGACACATTTGGCTTCAAAGAAAGGCCTGACCCTCCTTGTGGGAAGGTGCGAGGGAAAGGAGGAAAGGAAAGGGATAAACTAATACAAGGATTAGGGGAAAGGAATAAAGGGGAGGAAGGGACTCTAAAGGGGGGAGGACTATTGGTGGGAGCTGGTCATCAAAAATAAAGTACTGGGGAGGGGGGAAGGGAGAGAGGGGAAAGGGAAAAGAATATCATAAATCTGGGTAAATAAGATGGTAGGGAATACAGATATAGTTATTTTAACTGTGAATGTGAATGGGGTGAACTCTCCCATAAAACGGAAGTGGGTAGCAGACTGGATTAAAAGCCAGAATCCTACAATATGTTGTTTACAAGAAATACCTCTAAAACATAGAGATACCTACAGAGTGAAGGTAAAGGGCTGGAGCAGAATCTTCTATGCTTCAGGTGAACAAAGAAAGGCAGGGGTAGCAATCCTTATCTCGGATCAAGTAAAATCAAAAATAGATCTTATTAAAAGAGATAAGGAAGGAAACTATATTTTACTAAAGGGAACCATAGACAATGAAGCGGTATCAATACTAAACATATATGCACCAAGTGGTATAGCATCCAAATTCCTAGAGGAGAAACTAACAGAGATACAAGGAGAAATAGACAGTAATACTATACTAGTGGGGGATCTCAACCTTGCTCTCTCAGAATTAGATAAATCAAATCACAAAATCAATAAGAAAGAAGTTAAGGAGGTAAACAAAAGGCTAGAAAAGTTAGGTATGATAGATCTCTGGAGAAATTGAATGGTGATAGAAGGGAGTATACTTTTTTCTCAGGGATTAATGGAATTTATACGAAAGTTGATCATGTGTTAGGACATAAAACCCTCAAAATCAAATGTAGAAAAGCAGAAATAGTAAATGCATCCTTCTCAGATCATAATGCAATAAAACTCACATGTAATATAAGGCGAGGAGAAGATAGACCACAAGTTAATTGGAAATTAAATAATCTAATCCTGAAGAATGAATGGGTGAAAGAGCAAAGTACAAATACAATCGATAATTTCATCCAGGAGAATGACAATAATGAGACAACATATCAAAATTTGTGGGACATGGATAAAGCGGTTATAAGGGGTAATTTTATATGTCTAGATGCTTACTTGCATAAAACAGAGAAAGAGAAGATCAATGAACTGGGCTTACAATTAAAAAAGCTAGAAAAACACCAAATTAAAAACCCTCAATTAAATACCAAATTGGAAATTCTGAAAATTAAAGGGGAGATAAATAAAATTGAAAATAAGAAAACTATCAAATTAAGAAATAAAACTAAGAGTTGGTTTTATGAAAAAAAACAACAAAATAGATAAGCCTTTAGTTAATTTGATTAGAAAAAGGAAAGAGGAAAATCAATTTTTAGTCTCAAAAATGATAAGGGAGAACTTTCCTCCAATGAAGAGGAAATTAGAGTAATAATTAGGAGTTTCTTTTCCGAACTTTATGCCAATAAATTTGATAATGTAAATGAAATGGAGAAATATTTACAAAAATATAGATTGCCTAGGTTAACAGAAGAGGAAATAAATTATTTAAATAGTCCCATTTTAAAAAAAGAAATAGAACAAGCTATTAATGAACTCCCTAAGAAAAAATCTACAGGGCCAGATGGATTTACATGTGAATTTTACCAAACATTCAAAGAACAATTAATCCTAATACTATAAAAACTATTTGAAAAAATAGGGAAAGAAGGTGTAGTACCAAATTCCTTCTATGACACAGATATGGTGCTGATAGCTAAACCAGGTAGGGAGAAAACCGAGAAAGAAAACTTTAGACCCATTTCCCTAAAGAATATTGATGCAAAAATTTTAAATAAGATTTTAGCAACGAGATTACAGAACATTATCCCCAGGATAATACACCATGACCAAGTAGGATTTATACCAGGAATGCAAGGCTGGTTCAATATTAGGAAAACTATTAGCACAATCAATTATATTAATAATCAAATTAACAAAAACCATATGATTATCTCAACAGATGCAGAAAAAGCCTTTGATAAAATCCAACACCCATTCCTATTAAAAACACTGGAGAGTATAGGAATAAATGGGCTTTTCCTTAAAATGAGCAGTAGCATCTATTTAAAACCATCAGCAAGCATCATATGTAATGGAGACAAACTAGAACCATTCCCAATAACATCAGGAGTGAAACAAGGCTGCCCACTGTCACCATTACTATTTGATATTGCATTAGAAATGTTAGCTTTAGCAATAAGAGAAGAAAAAGAGATAAAAGGAATTAGATTAGGTAATGAAGAAACCAAATTGTCACTCTTTGCAGATGACATGATGGTATAGATAGAGAACCCTAGAGACTCAACTAAAAAACTACTAGAAACAATTCACAACTTTAGCAGAGTGGCAGGATTCAAAACTAATCGACATAAATCATCAGCATTTTTATATATTACCAACAAAGTTCGGCAGCAAGAGATATAAAAAGAAATTCCATTCCAAATAGCAGATGATAGGATAAAATATTTGGGAATCTATCTGCCAAGGAAAAGTCAGAAACTATATGAACTAAACTACAAAACACTCTCCACACAAATAAAATCAGACCTTATCAATTAGAAAAACATTAAGTGCTCATGGGAAGGCAGAGCTAACATAATAAAAATGACAATACTACCCAAACTAATCTACTTATTTAATGCCATACCAATCAAACTCCCAAGAAGTTATTTTACAGATCTAGAAAAAATAGTATCAAAGTTCATTTGGAAGAACAAAAGGTCAAGGATTTAAAGGGGATTAATAAAAAAAAGGCAGATGAAGGTGGCCTTGCCTGTACCAGATCTAAAACTATATTATAAAGCAGTGGTCATCAAAACCTTTTGGTACTGGCTAAGAAATAGAGCAGTCGATCAGTGGCACAGGATATGTTATCAGGACTACCTAGGCAATAACCTTAACAATTTATTGTTTGATAAACCCCAAAACCCCAGCTTTGGGGATAAGTACTCACTGTTCGGCAAAAACTGCTGTGAAAATTGGAAACTAGTGTGGAAGAAATTAGGGCTTGACCCACATCTAACACGACATACCAAGATAAAATCTAAATGGGTTCATGATCTGGACATAAAGAGTGATAGTATAAGTAAATTAGAGGAACTTAATATAGTTTACCTCTCAGACCTATGGAGATGGAATAAATTTATGTCCAGAGAAGAACTGGAACTCTTAATTGAAAACCAGATAGATAACTTTGACTATATTAAGTTAGAAAGTTTTTGTACAAACAAAACCAATGCAGACACGATTAGGAGGGAAGCAATAAATTGGGAAATCATCTTTACATTTAAGGGTTCTGATAAAGGTCTCATCTCTAAAATATATAGAGAATTGTCTCATATTTATAAAAATTCAAGCCATTCTCCAATCAATAAATGGTCAAAGGATATGAACAGACAATTTTCAGAGGATGAAATTAAAACTATTTATAGTCATATGAAAAGGTGCTCCAAATCACTATTGATCAGAGAAATGCAAATCAAGACAACCCTGAGGTACCACTTACACACCTGTCAGATTGGCTAAAATGACAGGAAAAGTTAATGATGAATGTTGGAGGGGATATGGGAGGGCTGGGACACAGATGCATTGTTGGTGGAGCTGTGAACAGATACAGCCATTCTGGAGAGCAATTTGGAGCTATGCTCAAAAAGTTATCAAACTGTGCATACCCTTTGACCCAGCAGCCTTTCTCTTGTGCTTATATCCCAAAGAAATCGTAAAGGAATGAAAGGGCCCCACATGAGCAAGAATGTTTGTGGCAGCCCTTTTTGTAGTGGCTAGAAACTGGAAATTGAATAGATGCCCTTCAATTGGAGAATGGCTGAATAAATTATGGTATATGAACATTATGGAATATTATTGCTCCGTAAGAAATGACCAGCAAGACAATTTCAGAGGGGCTTGAAGAGACTTGCATGAACTGATGCTGAGTGAGATGAGCAGAACCAGGAGATCATTGTACACGGCAACAACAGTATTATATGACGATCGATTCTGATGGACATGGCTCTTTTCAGCGGTGAAATGTTTCAAACTACTTCCAGTTGTTCACTGAAGAAAACCATATACACCCAGAGAGCTGGATGTGAAGTGTGGATCACAACATAACATTCTCATACTCCTTGATTGATGTTTGCTTACATTGTGTTTCCTTTATCTGATATATCTTTTGTGTAGATGGGATTTTTCTTGCCCATCAATGATAAGTTTGGAAATATGTATACATATATTCCATTTGCCAATATTTTAACATAATTAACATGTAGTGGATATCCTGCCATCTAGGGGAGGGGTGGGGAGTTGGGGGGAAAAATTTGTAACAGAAAGCTATGTAAGGATTAATGTTGAAGAATTTTCCACACATATGTTATGCAAATAAAATAAAAAATAAAAATTAAAAAAAGAAGGCTCCCTAATAATAAGACCATGGTAAAAAAAAAAAGGGTCCTGAAGGATGAGAGGGACCCTCTAGGGTTCTAATGTGGTGGCCAGGATATGCTTGTATCTCCACAGTGGATTTCCACCAGATATCTCAGAGTTGTCCATGAAGAAGAAAAGAAGGAAGAAGAGGCAACCATCCAAAAGAAGAAGTAGATGTGCCCCCAAGACCACTAACAAAATGTTTTATATATACATACATATGTGTGTGTGTGTGTGTGTGTGTGTGTGTGTGTGTGTGTAGGGGTTTATGTTACATGCACTCAGGATTGGCAACAAAGGCCAAAAGGTGAGCTATGGACCCACTATGGCCTAGGACTGTCTCATGGGGGGATCATGTGACACATGCTGTGCATGCAGGGGATTCCCTGTCATAGAGACACCCTCATCCGCAAGAAGGGTTGCAGTGGTGTGTCTACATAAAGGGATCATCAGGTTGGCCCCTTATAAAGCACCAGCCTCCATGGGACACATTCTTGTCACTCAAGAATCGGGTCAGTAGTTTGGCACATGGAAAAACATCTTGGGCCCTGGTTCTTGGACAAAATGGCATGAGAATTGACTACCAGTTCTACACTATAGCCTGTCTGGGAGGAAAATATGCATTCATGTGGGGCGATTCTGTAACTGTTACCAAAGAAACATTAAATTTTTACAATGTTACTTGTTGGAATTGTATTGTTAGTGATTGGTAGGACACTGAAATTGAAAATCAGACTGGATTTGTTATTACTCATGTATCAATGCTTTCTGCAAAAAGTGAGAAATCCTAAGACTGATCCTGTGTTCAATACTATAATAGAAAAGAAGGAAATAGACATTAGTGCCATTAAAAGAGAGAGAGAGAGAGAGATGTATCAGCTGTGTCATATTAGGTATCACTGTTAATTTCATTAGTTTCATTAGTATCTCTTGCAATGTCCATATCTAATGTGCAAAACAGTAGAGTACAAGCTAGATATAGAGAAGAACTAGCTAGGAATGTCTTAGCAGATTTTGCCCAGTAAGCTAAGATAGATGAACAATTGTGTCAGAAGATAAAAGATTTAAGAGAAGTATCATTGAAAATAGGAGCAGAAGTAGAGTTATTGAAACTTTAGGCTCAATTACAATGTGCCTACAAATATACAAAGGTTTATGTAACCCCTTTTGGTGTATAATCGCACAGGATACGATTATAATTGGGACAGTATCAAAGAGTCATTTGAATGGTTTATTTCTCAATAACACAATTGAAGGTAACAAAGAAAATTTATATTAACTAGCATCTGATATAGAGAAAGCTTCTCATGAAAATTTGAATCCAGACAAAATTGTTGAAAACAATCAAATATTGGTTTGATAATACCTTTTCATGGTGGTTAAAATTAGAATCATGGATTGCCCTGTGTGCTGTGATGTTGCTATTGCTTTGTTGTTGCCCTGTAATATTAGGATGTCTTTATAGATCTTTCTCCACCATCTTTTCAGAGGTTGAAGCTCAAGAAACATTTTTATCTAAAAAAGAGATAAAAAAGGGGAATTGCTAGGGTATGGGACCCTGCTGAGAGGGAGTACAGAGGCCATCTTGACCTGTGGTGCACAATAAGTTTTCTGCCACATTGCAGAAATGCCCTTGTTGACCAAGGAGCACTGGTGCATGGCATGGGAATGGGTTGAGCCTGAGGGTCACAGCTACTTGGTTGTAAGCAGGGATACCTTGACAGGGCCTCTCACCTGTGAGTGGGTTGCTGAAGTGGCTGGGTTGGCTCTCCTCCCATTGGCAGATAACATGAATACACAAAGCCCAAGAGCTGCTTCTCTGAATGGTGATTGGGGATTGCCTACTGTTCACGCTCTGATCATGCTTGCAAAAGTGTATATCAGCAAGGCTGTGTGTGGCATCATAAACTGGAGTTCTTTTCACACCTTATGAGTTCCTCTGCCTCATTCATCTTGCCTCTGAGATCAAAGGGCTCATACAAGGTAAGCTCTTAAAAGACAGCTGCAACAATTTATATTTCATTATCCTTATTAGAGAAGAAAGTACATAAGATTTCATGAAATATTATTTTTCTCATCTAATATTTGCTTTAAATTCAGGTACTTTGAATAAGATGTTAAAAAAGAGAAATAAAATACTTAAAATAATACAGTCTCAGAAAAAAGACAATGAATAAGTCATCACTAAACTTCATAAGAAAAAATTCGTAGGACCACATGGATTCACAAGTAAACTACATGAAACATTTAAAGAATGAGAGGTTCATGAATCAATTGGGCATTTATTTAGAACAATCTTGTTGATCCCCATTGAAGAAAATACACGGGATCTGTCAATTAGCTTAATCAAACTATTTCAAAGCAATATTACTATCTTCACTTTAATGAAAATTAGTTAAATATTTTATGAGATACTATTTGGTGATCATTTTGAAATTTCTTAGTAATCTTCAAATGTAGATATAATAAAATACTTCATTGTAAATACATAAAACTAAAGTGGTAACATACATAATAAATCATCTATTTAAATAAACATTACTTATATCCTTATATCTATAACAACCTATAATCTATAAAGAAGCTCAGAAACATTTGATATGTCTATATCATGTGGGGTTGAATTTTAGAATAAATAAAAAGTTTCTAACAAATTGTAATGTACTCAAGGTAACAGAATATATAATATGTAATTTTCAAGATTCTCTCACATTGCTTTTCAATGAGTTAAATGTAGATAACAAATATACAAATGCATTTTGTAAAAAGAGTTTTTTAAAAATCTAATCCATCATTAGTCTTTCTCATCTGTGCATTTCAAAAAATTGAATGACTTTTTAATGTATGTGAAAAAGAGTTTGCCAAAATACATTTGTTCCACTTGTCTTATTCTGAAAGCTTATACTAATGCTTGGTCTGGAATGTAGAGGAATAGAGTAGGTTTTTCTTACAGAATAGGTATATTCTTTTGGTTCAGATACATTGTCAAATAAAGGCATGTCATTTTGAAGAATTTTTCAAAGCATAAATTCATCTTTAAGTGTTCAAACCGACTTCAGATACTAGCTCAGCGACTCTGGGCAAGTCACTTAATCCTGTGAGCTGGAAAAGGAAATTGCAAACCACTCTACTTTCCTGGACAAGAAAACCCCAAATAAGGTCACGTGACAAAATGAATCAACAGCAACAAGAAGTTAATTTTTAATTCAATATATTTTCTGTAGAACCAAAGGGAATGTCAGTACAGGCGGCTAATGCAAATGATTTTTATCATGGTGTAAGTTTTTTGTATTACTAGCCAAAATGAAACTTTACAATGGAGATCTACCTCAAATATAGTTCACTCTCATATTTTAGATTTCAGAAAACTTGATGTTTAAATAAGTTGACTTGTTCAAGATCACACTGTTAATTAAAAGTCAGAAAGAGGATTTGAATTCAAATGTTCTGATTCTACAGACATTCTTTTGACAATAACATTATATTTAAGTGCATAAAATAAAAGAGGATGAGGGCCATTAAAGAATATTTCTGGGACAGAATGGTACCAAAGAACAATTTTACTTGATCTGCAAAATTGTCTGTGACTTATCCTATTGCCAAAAATGAAGTGTGTGTGTGTTGGGGGTGGGAGATGGAGGGTAGTCAATTGCCTCTAAAGTGTGCATATTTACCCCAAAGATAAGATTCTGTATCCATTTCAAAGTAAGTATACATTTTCTCCAATTATAGCAAATTACACTTTTAATTAGTATGTCTTCTAAAAAAAAATGAGAAAGAACAGAATGTTTTTCCTTATTTTGTCTCTATTTTTCTACACCCAAGAGAGTGGTAACCTTCCTCATTTAAAAAGAAATAACATGGAGTTTCATTTCTCTATATCTCTAAGCTACAATGCTGGAGTTCAATTTTCTTTTTCACCTAAGGATGGCTTTCTTGTTCTGAAAACACCTTGTTTACATTTCTTGTGTCTACTCAAGGCCACAGTGGGGTTGATGAAAAGTACAGTTCAAATTACAGAGGTCACATTATAGATTATCTGAAGTAGACTTTTTTTCGTGCCTTTCTCTGAGAACCTCTATAATTTGGCCCCTACTAAAAAACATCCTTTATAAAAAAAAATCAGTATAGCCTTGAATTTGAACAAAGTCTGTTTGAAATATAAACAGATAGGAGTCACAACAGTAACTAGCTGAGAGCAGAGGCTGTATCCTTGGTTTTACAGTATAAGAGGATAAGTGCTAAATTCGGATTTTGCAGTCTTACTTCCTTTATTTTTCTACATCTGCTTGTATTCAAGATTGGAATTAATTAAGTCTTGCATGGAAAGAAAGAGAGAAATTAAGGATAAAATGACAAAAATGAGAGAATTCCCAACTTCAAACTTAGTATGGTGACAGGCACATATCAGGTGCTTCATAAATATTGATCAATTAATTAATTTTTGACACAAAAATAACTTCTAAACTATCATTCTCATTGTACTAATGAAGTTTCATATTTGAGGCTGACTTGGGTTGCAGAGAGAAATGATATTAGGAGGGAAAGATCATATGAAGTTTTAGAGATAAGGAATTCATTATTCAGTTGGAAATTGATTAACTGATCTAATTACTTGATCTAAAAATAAATCAGATTTGACAAACCTGTTTTGACTTCAAAGGGTCATAGAAGCTTAGAGGTTGAGGAGACCACAGTGTTCACCTTGTACATCCTCAAAGCAAACCACAAAATCTTCTTAAAACATTCACAACAAATAATCATTTCATCTTCACTTCAAGATAAGGAATTCATAAGCAGCTTTCTACTTTGGGTCAATGCTAATTAATTACAAAGAAATTTATTTTTATTTTTGAGTTAAAAGTTGTTCATTTGTGGCTTCCCCAACTTGTCCTTTTTTTCTGTTCCTCGAGGAAAAGAAAAGCAAAGCTAATTCTTTTTTATATGAAATTTTTCATTTGAAATTTTCATAAGAAAAATGATCTTTTATGGTCTGTCTATATGTAATACAAAGAAGTGTAATGTGTAGTAAGTCTAAAGGTAAGTTGGAGACAAATTATGAAGGACTTGGAATGCTAAATAGAAAATTTCCTAAAATCAATATATAGATACTGGAACTTTGTGAATCAGGCAGTAACATGGTCAACTTACATTCAACGTTGCCTTTGTGGTGGCTCTTTGGAGGATGAAATAGAGAAATGAAAAGTTGGATGGAGATAGTTCAATTAAGAAGCATAGCACAATGGATAGGACATTTGATTTGAAGTCTGAAAGTTGTGGATTCAAATCCAACAACAGACATTTCCTCTCTCTGTGACTCATAGAGGAGGTCATTCAAACATTCTATTCTTCAGTTTCCTAATTTATAAAATGTAAAATGTGGAGGTTGGCCTCAATGGCTCTAAATCATAATTAAATCTATATATTTTTCCAAATGAAATGGCAGTAGTTGAGGTTAGAAGTGATAAGGATCTAAAGTAATATATTAATCATATGAATGGAGAAAAAACAGAAAAGATATGAGATTTTATGGAATTAGAATTGATAAGTCTAGACATCTGATTGGATCTGAAATCTTATGCTAATTGTTAGGAATCATTCAGCTTACTCCTGCTGGAAAATAAACTTGTGGTACTGATAGATGTTTAATGACTATCGTTATTGATAATTTGGTTGGATTCTAATATCCTGCCACACCCTCCATATGTTGTACTTGAGTTGACCATTTATTACTTTCATTGTGTATATAATTTTCATAAATAATAAATAGCATGTCTAAAACTATGAATCTTATTAATGAAAGAGCTGGCTCCATTTTTATCAACTCTTGATATCTCTTATTTTGAGTGTAAGTCCTTGGGATTTTTTGAGATCTTTGAAAATATATATCATGAGAAACAAAGGGCTCCCTCACACTGTATATGGATGTTCAACATGCCAAAAATGATAAATATCGAATCAATTGCCAAGTAAATCAAAGCTTTAATAAATCTTACTTGAGGGGGGGAAAGAAAGAATTCAACAATTTTATACTAGGTTCCAGGTACTGTGCTAAGTGATTTTTACAAATATTATCTCTCATTTGAGCCCTACAAAACTCCCATTGTTGTTATTCAGTTGTTTTTTTCAATTGTGTCTGACTATGACTCCTTTAGGGATTTTCTTGACAAGATATTGAAGTTGGTTTGCCTTTTTTTTTTTTTTTCCTCCAGCTCATTTTACAGATGAAAAAACTGAAACAAGCGACTTACTTAGAGTCACACAACTGGTAATCTAGTTGTCATTTAAATCTGTCAGAGGCCAGATTTAATCTCAGGAAGATAATACTTCCTGACTCCAGGTCTGGCACTCTACTGTGCCACCTAGCAACCATAGCTGATATTTTCAATTTACAGTAAAGAAAATTGAGTCAAGCATAAATTAAATGACTTCCTCAGGGTCACACAGCTAGTAAGTGTCTGAGGTGGAATTCGAAATCATGTCTTCTTGACTTCAAGCCCAATGCATTATCCACCATGCAAAGAAATGCCTGCAACAACATTCTTCTACTCTTTCTTATAATGTCACCATGGGATCTCCATCATTCCCACATTCTCATGACTCCAATTATCATCATTATGTCAATGAGAATGGAATAGGTCACCCACAATTTAGTGCCATCTTAAGTCTTCCAATGGAATTGCATGCTATTTTATTTTAGCTATTATCACTTTGTACAATCAATTCAACTGAAATGCCTCCTCTATCATTGCATGATGATATCCCACTTATCCTTTAAGATGCAGGTTAATGAGAACTTCCACATCATCCTTCCCTAATAGTTCCTGCTGAAAAGTGGTTGTTCCTTTATCTAATATCATGGCACTTTACACTCTTGCATGATAATCACATTTTAATTTGTATCCTATTTTTCCCTGTGAATGTTTTCTCTTTTTCCTCTAGATTGTAATTTCCTTAATGACAATATTTAATTTTTTTTTCTATTTATTAGTACTGTTTTTCTTCCAGTACTTATAGTACAGTAGTGCAACAAAGGGTCTAAGAACCCTCAAATAAAATTATATAGCATAGCAAAAGGCTAAAAGAGACAGAAGGCAGGTAGGTTATCAACCAGGGGAATAGGAAAATAGTAGAGAAAGCACATGATTATATAATTGGCTTCCCTTAACCTTTCAGATTGTTTGGATTACTACATGTGGTTGATGGAATTTATTCTCTGAGGTATAGCTGAGTAAAAAAGAATCTTTCTGGATTCCTGGATTCTAAAGAAGATGTATCCCAAGTCTGTATGACTTTTCCAGGAATTAAATGCTAATGTTATTTCTGTACCTTAAAATATTAGGTATTCTACCTTCAAGTTATTTTGCTTTTTGAATGTCTTAACTATCAGAGATATCTTGCAGGATTCAGAATTATTGGTAGATAATATAATTATGTATTGATCAATTATAGAATATGCATATAGGAAAATGTAATTTATTAATAAACTTGGATTACATTGGATGTCTTTTTGCCTGTTGAACACTGTTTAGTCCCTGAGAATCCTGGCAAGCAAACTTTTGGAATGCTATCCACTCTAAATTCCATTATCATACCTTTGGCACTAGACTACTTACATTCCTTTTACCTTTCTAAGTATTAATAGATGCAAAAAACCCAAACCCCACAAATTACTATATATATATTAAAAAACAAACAAACAAACAAATGAAAGCAGCTGGTCCTTTCAAGGAAAACTTGTCTTCAGTGACCAGTCATTTTGGATTTGTTCAGAGTTGTTTTACCTTCATTTCCCAGAAGCCTATTGGTTTTTGTTCTAAATCACAGTATGCCTCCAGCCTAAAGCAACAAAACCAGACTACAGAAAAAAGGCTTCCTTACATTAGAGTGGAAGACAAAGATAAGAATTTGAAAGCTCAGGCAAAGACAGAGAAAAAAGAAGAATCTGAGCAACCAGCCAACCACCAAATATATAAAGGGATTAAGAGCCAGCATTACAAGATGCCTATATGGAAGCTGGGGGTTGACAGACTTGAGTACTCTTTGTTACTTCAATCTTAATTCTTTCTCATTCTCTCTCTTTCTGTCTCTGTCTCTCTCTCTATCTCCTGTCTCTCTTTGTTTCTCTCTCTCTTTCTTTGTCTCTGTCTCTATCTCTTTCTCTGTCTCCTCTCTTTGTCTCTGTCTGTCTTTCTTTGTCTCTGTCTCTGTCTCTATCTCCTGTCTCTCTCATTCTTTTTTTACTCTGTCATTCATTCTCTGTCTCTCTGAGTCTCACTCTGATTCTGTCTCTCTCTCTGTCTCTCTCTCACATAAACATGTGTTTTTGAGCTCTTCATTTAACTTCATCAAAAGTTTTTCTCAAAAATTTCTCTTTGTTTTAGAAACAGACTTAGTTTCCTTATTAATTAAAGGTAGTCAGAATATGTGCACTTCAAACTCATGTTTTGTAAGAACAAAATTAGAGTGGTATTGATTTAAAGACTGCAAAGCATTATAGAAATGTATTGCAAGCTAATTATAGAAATTATCTTCACAGAAAAATGCAAATTGAAGAAAAGTATTTAAAATTACCATTTTCTGAGGGTTGGGAAAGTTTTATAATAATATATAATGACAAATTTTCTTTGAAATATTTTAAATTATTACAATTGTGACAAAGGTAAAATTTGAAGTGGCTATTTATGCTACATGGGAATATGTGATTGTGTATTTACATGAATGTTTTACATTGGAGTATCTAAAAAAGCAATATATATAACTTTTTGTGGTAATGTCAATCTTTTCACTGTGAGTGGATTATGCATCACATTAACATCAAGTAAAGAAATTTGATGTAGGAATTAATGAGTTTTAATTGGACAATCTGACCTACTATTATTAGTGATTACTCAGTTGGTGTTTTGCTGGTTATCCTTTTGTTTGCTCTTCCAAGGAGACTAACAATACTGCAAGAAAGAAAATTGAACCCAAATAATGGAAATAATTAAGTGAGTAAACTTTTTTATATCTTCCATATGTTTAATCCAGTCTCTCTCTCTTTGTCTCCGTCCTTCACTGTCTTTCTCTCTCGTCCATGTCACATGTTCACTCTGGGCCTTAGTTTCCCTCTAAGATGTATTTTATTTTTTTAAAATTATAAATGTAATTTAATTTTACCCAAAACATCCAAGGATAGTTTTCTTTTTTTTATTAAAAGCTTTTTATTTACAAAACATATGAGTGATTTTTCTACATTGACCTTGGCAAAAACTTTTTTTTACCAAGATTTTCACCTCTTTCCCCCCACCCCCAGCCCCTAGATGACAGGTAATCTAATACATGCTAAATATGATAAATTATATGACAAATCCAATACATGTATACAAATCTATACAGTTATCTTACTGCACAAGAAACATCAGATCTAGAAAGAGAAGAAGAAAAAAACAACCTAATAAGGAAAACAAAATGCATGGAAATATTCACAGAAAGCATTAAAATGCTGTGTTGTGGTCCGTACTCAGTTCCCACAGGCCTCTCTCTGGATGTATATGACTATCTTCATAACTGAACAATAGGAACTGGTTTGAATCACATCATTGTTGAAGAGAACCATGTCCATCAGAATTG